>NW_020869973.1:93075-108075 GCF_003789085.1 Penaeus vannamei
TCATATTATCATCAAGAACAAGAGATCAGATGGTAGACGCCCTGTTATTATCAAGGGAGCAGAGAAGAATGCAGGTAAAGACTTAACTGAAGATTAGTTTATACTTCCTGCGTAAACACACTGTATACAGACTCTGTCTCAGAAGCACATATACACCATTATTCATGCACTCCATCCCACTTTCACATAGCTTCCATTTTCAGAAGTCCAGTTCCCTTCTTGTCTTGCAATATTTTGGATAAGAGTTAATTGTAAGAGTCGAACAAATTGTCAAGTGGAATGATGAACTTTATTTTTCTTGGAAGTATAGAATCAGGTGTTGAGTTTGTTAGTTTACATTTATGTTAGGTAAAGGTATTTTCATACAGGTTGAAAGAAAGTGAAAGATAATGTCATATTAATGTTATGATTGCATTTCTTCATGACCATTTTCAGTTCTCATGAACCCCAAAGGGATGGTCAATTTCAAGGATGGCAGATTTTTTGTTCTTCTCCTTTGGTACTTGCTGTGGCTTAAAGCATTTAAATTTTGATATTTCCAAATTGGTCATCCTTACTCTTTAGAAGGGACAATTTTTGCTTTGTCCAACATGCACACCTACCTGAGAATAGTAGTTACCCCTTTTTTCCTTTAGAAGTTTTACAAAATGATTTGTCAAGACTTCACTAAACCTTTTGTATGTAGGTATAGGTACTGGCCTCTGTTGTGTATTATAACACTGATATCAGTAAGATATTTTTTAATTTATCTGAAAGTTGGGGAAAAGGGTATAGAGTTGAGATAGTTAGGACTGGCAATTTACTCCTTGTTGACTTTGATACTTGTGAAGCTATATATATGTATAAACACAATCCATAACTAAAGTAGACATGGCACACATGTCATGCCATCCCAGCACAAAGGCATGTATCAAAATTAGAACAATACGAAAGAGGGTATTTTCTTTTTTTTCCATTTGATATGATATTTGACATGGTAAGTTCAAGTCAATTTTTGACATTTCAGGTAACATATATGAAGCATGGCGTTTGTTGTCGCAGTTGGAAAAGCACCACAAAGCAAGAAATACCTCCAAATTACCATATATCGGAAGCAGCACCACTGTATGGGCTTAGCAGTAAGTCTTCAATGAATTAACCCTTAAGAGTGCAGATGCTATAGTATTCTTCCCGAAGAGTGTTAGAATGATACCTCTCTGAATTTTTCCTAAATTTGCAATATTTCTGCTACCTAGAATTTTTTATTCATACAATTTGTAGGATCATAAACAAGTAAATGAAATGTAAATTATGCATTTTCAAACCAGAGCTACCCTTTTTTCTGAAAGTCAAGTGAATGTTCCGAAATCCAAAAATCATTCTCAACGAAAGTAGACAGTTTCGTAAGGGATGAAAGATAACTGGCAGTCTATTATAGCTTTTTAAGGAACTGAAGTATTTTGATTGATATAATTGCATCTGATTCTGTAATATAACCTGTTCTCATCTGTACTTTGTACCAGAAATGTAATTGACACCAATTTTCTTTTTCCTTTGCACTTTCAGTATTTTGTATATTTGTATATTAATCTTGTAAATAAATGTATGTATGTATATACAGTGTTTATTAATGTCTTTGTATATTCATATATATGTATGTATATAGTTATGTCTATATGCATTATAAATGTTTGTGTAAGGCACAGATGCACTCCCACTTTCACACTATATAATGTATTTGTGTAACTGAGACCCTTTTTTGAAATGATGGAGCACATGATACCCCTTCAGCAGATCTGAACCTGAGCTGCTGGCTGGGTGGCGGCAGTGGAGGGTCATCCCCCTGCCCTCCCCAACTGCCACGCCTGGCCCCAGGGACTACCCAACCCTATCTCTGGAATCAGGCCCCAGCCACCAACAGCACTTTGCTGCGCACTTGGCTAGATCTCAGTACAATACATTCATGTTTGATCCAAGTAAGTATAGAATGGAAAATGTGATGATAGTTTTGCATTTGTGTATACTCATGTATTTATCAAACACTTTTCCATCTGAGTCTCCCACATTCTTATTCTTTTACTCTCATTTATGCTCATGAAAACATGCACATCAAATACACAAAATTAACTGAGTCATACATTTGCTTAGTCCTCAGATCAGGCTACCATTTTTTTTCTTCTGAAATTTGCAAACCATATATATTTATCAAATTCCAACAGGTAATTATTATGCTGCCAACTTGCTGCTTCGCACTGGTGGAATTAATGGATGTAACAACAACTGTATCTTGCCAAACTCTTCACAAGGTGTTGGTGCCAAAACTGGATTGAATATCAATGCAGTTAGCAATGGAATCAGTGGGTTAAAAATAGCTTGCAATGGTAAGGATTTTGTATCAGTATGTAGTGGTATGTAGGTACACATTGAACCTACCTACAGTCCTTTTTGTGGACTCAATCTAAAAGAATGGAAGGAAAAATTAGAGCAATTATTCTTAAAAAGATTGGATTAGATTCATGTGTTATCAAGGAATATATATGATTGAATTTGAATGGGATTCAATTTCAGTCTAGTGCAGAGTTTTTCAATACGTTTTAGTCCTTGCAAGACAAATTGTGCCAGAGTCCATAGAATAGACCATGGTATTCACTGCTCTGCTAGCTTGGTGGTTTGGGACAGCAGTATCATTCTTTGGTCATTGGTTTGTTACTGCTGCTGAGCACAGGGTAACACCTGCACAGGCTTGTGTAATACAGCTTCCTAGAAATGGTTGATTTTTGTTATATCACTGATATTTTACTGCAAGATAAACCAGAAACCCTAGCGAGAACTGCAAGTGCTATTAACTTTAGACACAGCTCTTGGGTTTTTGTCCCTTTTGCTCTTCATTAGTTCATTATTTGCTTATCAGGCATATTGATGTGAACATATAATTTTGTATGTACACACGCACGCACGCACGCACGCACGCAGGCGTACACGCACACGTGCACACAACATACAACATACATACATACATAACATTAACCCAGTGCTGCCGGGTAAAAAATGTTTGGCAAGTGGACGTAACAGGATTGTTGGTGTGCATCGGCAGTTGCCCATTTGCGCCCAGCTCATCAGTAGTTTGTGAGCGACATTTGGTACATAAAAGCTTTTATTTTGCTATAATTTATAAAAATATTATAAATTTGAAGGTTTACCTTCATTATAGGTGCTATTGCCTAAAATCTTTACCATATAAATGAAGCCGCTACTATTGGAGAGAAAACAAATAAACATGAATTTGATAGAACATTAATATGCATATGAAATTATGACTGAAAATTCATGGCAACAATTATGCAGAGACCCGCTAAAAGGTATTCCTCCCCCTCCCCTTTTATCTGAGATTAGGGGACCCAGTAAATCAATTGGTAAAAAAAAATTCAAGATGTGTTTGAGGGATATAGAAGGTGGCTCTGCTCGTCTGAGGGTGAAAGCCCACAAAGTTATAATCTGGCTCTGTATATAACTGAAGAAATGTATTAAAATATTGGTATAGACCTTAATCACATCTTATTGTATACTATTGACTTTTGTATTTAAAAAATAAACAAAATCAAGTCAAATAAAAACAGATT
Organism: Penaeus vannamei; assembly: GCF_003789085.1. Taxonomy (NCBI): domain Eukaryota; kingdom Metazoa; phylum Arthropoda; class Malacostraca; order Decapoda; family Penaeidae; genus Penaeus; species Penaeus vannamei. The sequence continues at coordinate 96,675 of NW_020869973.1, forward strand.
AACACATTGTTTTGCAGATGCTTCATGTGGTACAAGCAGCAACAGTGGGAGTTCATTGTCGTCACCAACTCCTTCTCCACGCAACCCATCACCAGAGCAGATGGTTTCCTGCCACATGGGTACCCCTTCACAGCAAACCAATTGTAATGAAGCAGAGCAACCTTCTTCCAGTGATATAAATGGTAATTTCCTTGAAGTATGAAAGGAAATACAATTGGAGATTTGGCAATTCAAAAAGTATTTCTTGAAAAATAAGTTTAAAGATTTTAGTGTGATTTGCTCTTATTCTAGCTATTTCTGCATTACTGACTGACCTTGATCGCCGTGCTCCAGGATGTGAGAAAAAGCAAATTGAAATGGCAGCACAGAAATTGACCTTGTCAGATTACAGCTCAAAGAAAGTACAGGCTGCTAAAGGTATATTGTTCATGATGAATAATTTCTGTTATTAATTTGATAAATGTGAGGACTGATATCAATGTTTATAAAATTTGTCAGATGATTTTAGAGGTGTGGTATGTCTTGTTTAGTAACTACATCTATAGTGATGACAATTTTATTCAGTAATTGAAGGACTATGAAAGTACTTTTTTCTTTAGTAACTGTTAAAGTGTGTGATACTTAAGAACATCTCATTCTTACTTTTCAGCAATGAAGGAACAAGTCAGCTCAAACCCCCGTACTCCAACCTCAAATTGGTCAGGGTATGGCTTTAGTAAGAGTCTCCCAGGCTACATCATACGGCAGAAAATGCAAGAAAGCCGTCAGATGAAAGCAGCACATGTAAGACGATATGCAAGTTGTACTGAATGTAAAGTGTTTTAATATGCCGATGAACGGGACTTTACCTAAACTGCACATCATATAATGAAAGTGGTTTCACGTTTGCATTTTTTAATTTATATTTTGCCTATGTACAGATATTTGTATTGGCATATGTTCATGTATGTAGAGAAATGGGTGAAAGCTATTCTTGAAAGGATTTGAACTCCCTAATGAGGCAAATTTCAGGCCATGTCAGTGTATTTCCAAATCTGAATATAATGATGTCTTGGATTATTATATAGATGTAATGTGATGTATTAAGCCAATGCCAATCGAAGAATGTTACATTCACTTTAGTATTTTTTCTTAAATGTTTCTATGCATAGATAGCTCTGCCAATTTAACCACAAAGAAATCAATTAGTAGATCTTGTGACCTCTCCTTTCCTTGAAATAGCGGGAAAATGCTTTTTTTACTAATGTCACTATCAACACTTACTGTTATGAACTTTATAATTACTATATTATTATTGACATAACTAACGCAGTATTTAATACTAGAAAATATTATCAAAAGTCAAGAAAAATGTAAACAGGTGAGACAGGTAGTTTTCGTAATTGGCTCTTTGTGGAGCCATCTATATTAAAAAACCTAAATCAAACACACACAGTAGACATAGCATTTACGCACATGCATGCCATCCCTGGCGGCATTTGTTCATTCATATGGTTTAAATATGGATATAGGTATTTGTAGATCTGTAAATTTCTCCCATCACTATTCAATCTACCAGTATCAGCTTTCTTTTCTTTTCTTTCTCGGTTTTAGAGCTATCTAAAATGTTTCAAATGAGAGCAACCTCCTTAAAAGGCTTTCTTATTGACAGATGGTATATCACTTTATTAGTAGTAATGAGACACATTTATAATATTCAGAAGGAACCTCAAATGATGATTGGGAATCTTGGCATCAGCAGCAAGATGTTACGACAACCGAAATGCCACCACCTCAAAATCTTCAAAACATCCAGTATCCAAGTAGAATGCCAAAGGTATGAATTTGAATGTTTTGTCATGGCTGTAAGTAATATCTAAGGCTAAAGAAAACTGCAATTATATGTTTGTGTATATGCATGGTATATAGGATTTGTCATTCTCTAATGAGATGTTTATATGTATATAAAGAAGAACCAAATTCTTTATTTTAGAATGCAGTATAATCCAGAACATACTAAACAAAACTTTTTAATATCAATTTTAGGTGGATTTAAGTAGCAGTATTGACCACATATCAGCACACAGATCTCCAGTCACACTCTCTGCTAGTAACTATATGGATTGTGTTCTGCCGAGGCCACGTGAGGCTCGGTCTCCCACAGCTATACAAAATATCACTTCTGTGCTTTGTGATGTCCAGTTGGAGCAGTATATTGGTCAGTTCATGATTTTGAAGCAAGTAATACTCAATATTTTTGCATATACTGTAATTATTTGTGCACTCACATGTATGTAATTGTGTTCAATAACTCTTTTTCCTTCTCAGATGTATTTGCGGCCCAAGATGTTGATCTTCCGATGTTCTTGACTCTTGATGACGCTGACCTCAAGGAGCTAGGAATAAAGATATTTGGACATCGCAAGAAAATTCTTATGGCAATTAAAGGTTTGTGTTCTTTGTTCTTATTACCTTGGGACCCATCTAGCAGAAACTCTCATATGGAAATGGTTCTTCTCAATTTCTCCAACTTATTCTTTAGAGATGCCCACTTGTTGGTCTGTCATGTAAAGCATTTTGTCGATCTCCCATGATGATACCAATTAAGGTTTTTTAATGGTTTCCTGAGTGAGAACCAAAAGGCCTTCCTTTACATAGGTCCTCTCACATTGTCCCTGAGTGTGGTTGCTATATCTTCATGCGTTTTCTTGAAAGGGAAACCTTTGAAGAGGTAGCAAATAGCAGCACAATGGTTGGGATTGTCCATTTTCTTCAAAACTTTTTGCCCACTTCTGTTTAATGTACCTGGAATAGAAGAATAATTAGATACTAAATTTGCATACAAGCTATTAAAAGAAATGGTACATTAATCTCGAACTCTCCTTTCACCCTCAAGCCACAAGATTTTCAGTTTGTACTTGCATAACCATACCTAGGCCTATATACATGATATACTAGACATTTATCTGAATATCCCAAAGGAAATTAGGGAATACCTTAACTGTAGATGTCCAAGATTTTAAAATGGTTTTGCATTTTTCAGATTTATCTTCAAGAAAGCCCTTTTCTCATGGAAACATAAGAACTGGAATTGACTGTAGTTCTAGGAGGGACAACGTGACTACAACCTGGGAATAAAGATTTTCTAAGTTAGGGAACGAAAAGAAAAGGTAACGGAAGGATTGACACATGGAAAGAGAGATTTTGCATTGCATTTTCTGAGAGATTTATTATGAGTATTTAAATTTGTTTACTTAGACATACATTTATATACATACATACAAATATTTATATACTTTCATCCATACATACATACATTTATACACATACACAGACACACAGATTATTATCCACATATTCTGATAAATTTTCCTTCAACGTAAAATAATAATTAAAAAATTATGTTAAATCTTTTATAAATTTTATGAAATTGTTTTACATTCAATTTTCCGAGTATTTTTGGCAGCCAGACTTTAAATTGGAGATTTTAGATTTTTTTTTTTTTTTTTTTTTTTATGATAATTGGTCGTCGGTTGGTAAAAAGTTAGGGATCACAGTAGCCATTATGGTTGAAGGTTTGCAACAGCATTCATTACTTTGTTACATATTTAGTTCTATATTCAGGGTTTATATCACTTCAGGAATATTTTTCTTTATTACCTTTTTTTGTGTACTGTAGCAATTATAATCCTTTTAAAATGCTTTTGATAAGAAGTTTCCAAAGTACTGAACGGAGTAGTAATTATATACGTTTTCTTTTCATACATTTTGTTAAGATTACCTTCTCTTAATTGAAAAGCCATTGGATAAAATATAGACAAAGGGATACACTGGTTTTGTATCCAGTAAACTACAGAAGACATGACGTATTTTTTTATGAATCGTGTGGCCCCATGATCTTTATTTTGGCTTTTATTTTTTTTAGTATTGATCCCCCTAACGTTCTTGGAGTGCATTATCCTAGTGTTCATATGAAATGTAATGGAATGTATTGTGATATTAACTATAGATATTTTATATTATAGGGTGTTTGTTGCCCATTACTTCCAGTTAATGTTTTATATCATCCTGTCTATACGATAATGTAACCCTTTATATATTCGGATTTTACTAATATTGGAAGTTCGTTTTTCTTTTCTTTTTTTTCACTTAAAAACTGAGAAAACTAGCCATTCCATTTTCATTGGTTTTAGAATTTTATATAACTTTTAAGAAAAATATACTTTTAGTTTTGCCTTCAGAGTTCTGCTGGAATGACCAATTTTCTCACGAGGAAACCCCCATGTTCTAAAAGGAAGTTAATGTGTGCGTGTGCAGTTATTTTATGAAAGAATGAGAAACCGCATGTTTCTGGTGAATTTATTTATATTCAATTGGTCGATTTTGTTTGGTTTACAATAAAAAGATTATCCAGAAATGGCTTGCATCTTTCACCTTTCAATAGAAGCAAATGAAAGTCCTTGAATGTACAAATGAGGACCAGTGGTGGATTCAAGGAGAGCCCCCCTCATTGTAGTTAATTGTATCCTAACTGAGTATTACACATAGCATAAATATTACCCCCAATCCCTTGCCTACTGTTGTCATGGGGATGGAGACCGAAGTCCAATGTAGGGGATCACCCATTCCTTGGACCAAGGTCCTTGCCTCAACTAATTTTGCATGGTCTTTTCTCCCCATTCATCATTCCCTTCTGTCCACTTCCTTATATGTGAGAACCGTACTGAACAGGTGAATGGCCATAGGAGACGAAGACTGGGCCCAATGCTGGGGATCTCCCCATCTTGAGCTCGGCCACGACTCAGCTAATTTTGCATGGTCTTTTTCCCCTGCTGGTTTTTTGTTTACGTTCCATCTCCAAGCCCTACTACTATCCACTTCCCAAGGTGTGAGAGCCGTGCTTAATTTAAAGGATGAAAGACTGGCTCTGTGCCAGTCCTGAACGGCCTTAGGGAGTCATGGGCACGGTATTCCCGATTTAGTTGTCTAGCCCTTACCCCTGAAGGGGACCCTGAGGGGTGGACTGTTTCTTTCCCCAACATTGTCTAGGCTCACCATGGCCAATAATGAAGACATTATACCCTTGTTAGGGGCAATGAGGCTTGCCCCATTAAAATAGCCCCACAAATTCAAACTCTCCCGGTTCCGCGACCCTGGGCTCAACTTTGACCACGGCTCTGAACACTACAACTACTACCCACTCCTCAATTCCTACTAATACATTATCCACCCAAGTCAACTCAATCTCCAGGAGACATTCCTACTCTCCCAACTCCAACTTCATCTCTACCCCCACAACCTTCTTCATCAATCACCCCATCCTTCCTTATTAGTACTTAAGAGCCTTATTCTCCACTTCCGTAATACTACCTCCCTCAACACTACTCCCTTTCTACACGTCCCCGTCCCACTACCCCCCACCCCATCTCTACAAATATCTAAAATACTCTATTTAGCCCAGCCAATTGGGACCGATTTTTCGTCTCCAAAAACGGTTACATCAGAAACCCAAGCTATAGCATTATTAACTCTTACCTGATCTCTCTGGCAACTCCATTCCTGCAGAACCTCATCCAACCCTCAATACTTGTACCGGAACTCTCCATCTCCCCAGCAAACTGCCCTATCTATAACAAAAATAGGTCATATTGTGGTGAAGACTTGCCTGCCTCACGAACTATGATGTGATATCAGTACAGCGCTACTCCATTCCTCCTAGAGGTCATCGTAAGAACCCCACAAACATTGACAAAATTACTTTCCGTAGACATGACCTCTTTAATGTCTACATTGGTGGAGAATCCCTCCGTGTCCAACCATATCAACCTCCTCCCCGTCAATGTCAAAACTGCTGGCGTTTAGGACATCCTGCCAAACACTGCCGTTCCATAGACCAACGCCCAATCTGGTCATAACCGGTCAAATTGCTCTGCACATTCACGCGCATGTGCTAACTGCGGCGGCCCCCATAATGTATTTTATAGGGGACGCCCCACCTACAAGTTCGAGTCTGAGGTAGCAGCTCTCAGATACAAAAATGGAAGCCATACAGGAAGCACGTCAACGAGGTTTCATACTCACTACTCCAGTAATGTTGATCGCTCTACCCTTCCCCCTTCCTCCCAAGATGTTCCTACACCCTCCCCTGTACCTATCCCTCCAACATCTTACTTCCCCACTTCTTCCTCCAACCTTCCCCAGTCAAATTCTGCCACTCTAAATCCACGCTCTAATCTCCACTGCAGCCCCAACATCTTCCCCTCTCCCACCCCGCACTACCCGCAGCAGATAAACTAAACGTTCCACCCCTTCTCCTACCACACATCCGCCTCCACTTACCTTTGCCTCTACTCTTCAAACACCAGTCTCCCCCCCCCCCTTCATAAGAAAACCTTTGTCTCGCAAAACTCTCCAACCAACTCCATTTCAGGAACTCTTGAAGATATTCAAAACTATCTGCTCGAGTTCCAAAAACCCTCATCCACCCTCAAATTCCACAACTCCCGCTCCCTCCACACTCAAAGTGACTGTCGATACCCATCCTCCTCCTCCTCATATTCCCCCTACACACCCTCCTCCTACTCATATTCCCCCTACACATCCTCCTACTCCTTCCCAACACAGCCCATCCCACTCAGCTCCAACTACACCTACATCAACCCTCCCTCCCCATACCCTCAATCCCTTCCACTCCCTCTTGGATGCAATGTGAATCTCTTACGTCACACTATGCCCTTCCCCAGATCCCTACATCCTGATACTACACCCCTCTAATTCCTTATCTCACCCTCTAGCTCCCCCTTCAAATTCTCCAAAACGCACCGTAACCGTTATCACTCGTAGATCAAACAAGTTTTAGATCTGCATTCGAATAATCGCAGTTTCCGTTCTCACAGACCAGACCGTCATATCCTTTCTTCTTATAATCCATCCATTATCTACCTCCAAGAGACTTTGATATTTATTTTACTCATCCCCCTATACCAGTTCCTAACTATCATTTTGTCTCTTCTCACTCCCTTTGTATCGTCTATACATATTCATAAGAAAACACCTTATGTTATACCTCCCTTTCAAACCAGTCACGTACAGTTATTCGTATCTTTCTTCGCCGTTGGATCATAGTTATTTGTCTACTTCTCTCCTTCCCACCCCACTGACTTTGTTGCCTTTGAAACTCTTAATTTCCCAACTCCAGCTATCTTTCCTTGTAGTTAGTGATTTTAACTGCCGTCACACTATCACCACCTCCCTTGGCCAATCCCTAGAACGCTTCCTCGCCGCAAATGATCTTATTCTTATTGATTCAGATTGCCCCACACACTTTGACATATGTACGCAATCTTTTTTTTCATGCCTTTGACCTCTATGCTCCCCTTTTCTTCATTTAGATTTCCATTGGTCAGTGCTAGACCACTTTCCCTATAGTGACCATTCTCCAGTACTCCTTTCTCTTATCTTATATGTACCACTTCCTAATCCCCCACGCTGGTGCTCCGATAGAGCTGACTGGCGTACGTTCACTTCACTCTCTACTATTCTTACCCCTCCATCCCCTTTCTCGTCCATTTCAGATATGCTACAATGTTTCACAACTACAGTCCTAAGAGCTGCCTATACAGCCGGTCCTTGAACCTCAAGACCTTATACCTCTAAATGTGTTCCATGGTGGAATTCTGATCGCACCAAAGCGCTTCCCTTAAAACGTGCTACCTGGAACAGTTATCGCTACAAACGAGGCACCCCTGAAAAGAGCATCCGCCTATCTTTGTCGTACAATTCAGAACAGTAAAACAAATAGCTGGCGAAATTGCGTTTCTTCAATTACATCGTCTACATCTGTTTCAACTGTTTGGCGTCGCATCCATAAGCTAGCAGGCAACCCTCCCCCCATCCAGCCCCCGTCCTCCATATTCGAGATACTCTCATCTTTGATCTTATCCAAGTCGCTATTTCAGCCAGGTCAGTAGTGGATCTCACCTTTCCCCACACTTCTCTTCCATTTAAACCATCAGGGAACACGCCCCAATCATCTTCACCCTATCCTCTGATGAGTCCTATAATGCTCCATTTTCTTCCTCTGAAATCAGTGCTGCCTTACAGTCGCGCCTCAACACTCGTGAAGGCCCTGACGGTATTCACTATCGTATGCTCCGACACCTCCCATCTTCTTCTCTCTTTCTTATTAACTTTTTCAACATATGGACGTTAGGAAATTTTCCTTCTCATTGGCGAGCTCTTATCATCCCCTTCTTGAAACCCAAGAAATCGGGTACCTTCCCTCAAGATTACCGCCCCATTGCTCTAACAAGTTGCTTATGCAACTGCTAGATGGAATGGTTAACTTCCGCTTAATGCGGGATCTTGAATCTCACAATCTTCTCATATTTTGATGCATAAATTACATCTACATTTGCACGCCATGAATCCGTATTAGCCATATTCCTTGACCTAGAAAAAAACATATGATGCCACATGGCGGTACTATATTCTCCAACAATTGTCCTCCCTAGGCATACGCGGAAACATTGTTGTCCTCATAAAATTTTTCCTCTCCAAACGTACTTTCTGCGTCAAAATTGTCTCTTCCACGTCATCATCCTTTCTTCAGTTCGAAGGCGTCCCACAAGGAGGTGTGCTCAGCACCACTTTACTCCTTCTTGCTGTTAATGACATTGTCTCATTTCTATCACCAGGAGCCCGGGCATCACTATATGTTGATGATTTAACCATCTACGCCTCCGGCACATCCATACCAAATCTCCGCCAATTCCTTCAGTCTGCAATGTCATCAGTATCTTCCTGGCTTTCCATGGCTTTCATTTCTCTACCTCCAAATCTTTCTCCATCCTTTTATCTCGCATACGTGTAGGTCCCCAAATTCCACTCTTCTTATATGGCGCTCCACTCCAATATCGTTTCTCTGGCAAATTCCTTGGCGTTATTTTTAATTCCAAATTGTCCTGGCAAGACCATACCTTTTACGCCTCCGAATCTTACTAACTCTTTCCCACATATCCTGGGGATCATATCACAAAACTCTTCTCCATCTTCATGTTACCCTGATCCTCTCCAGTCTAGATTATGGATGCCATATCTACTCCTCTGCCTCAACCTCCCTTCTTGCTCACCTTGATACATCCACCACTGTGGTCTTCGCTTAGCCCTAGGCGCCTTCTGCTCCTCTCCAGTTGAGAGCCTGTACACTGAGTGAGGCATACCATCTCTTTCCGATGCTTGTTCGATTCCACCAACTTTCCTCACCAAACTAACTATCCCACGATCCCTGCTTCTTACCTTTGCTTCTTCTCCACATTCACCTACTCCATTCTCCATATGCATGGATACCCTCCTCTCCCATTCCCCCTTTCTCCATCTCTGACCTCTCCATTTTCTATCCATTCCGTTCCTCCATGGCATATATCTTACCCCCGTATTTGCTCCTCTGTTTACCCTGACCCACCAAAATCAGATATCCCCCCCCCTCTGGCATTCTCACCCATTTCCTTGACCATGTCTCCATTCATTCCTCCAGTATTCATGTTTACACTGATGGCTCCAAATCCACTTCCGGAGCTGGCTTCGCAGTAACCTTCCCAACTCGCACTTTCAAATATACCCTCCCTCCTGAATCTAGTGTCCCTACTACAGAACTGTAGGCACTCCTTTTTGCCTTAAAACACATATACTCACTCCCTTCTTCCTCTTTCACTATTTTACTGACTCCTGTAATTCATTAACTCTCATGAAGTCTATGCACTCGACCCATCCCCTTGTCTGTAAGATTCAGAACTGGTTGTCCTACCTGTCCACATGCCATAAATCTATCAGAATTTGCTGGGTGCCCAGCCATGTAGGAATCCCTGGCAATGAACAGGCAGATACTCTAGCTCGCTTCCCCGCTATGTCCACATCACACTTCCCCACTTCTTCCTCCAACCTTCCCCAGTCAAATTCTGCCACTCTAAATCCACACTCTAATCTCCACTGCAGCCCCAACATCTTCCCCTCTCCCAACCCCCGCACTAACCGCGGCAGATGGACACGGATTATTATCCCCACTTTAAGACCCTCCTGTATACTCGATGGCAATATTTCTGGTCGAGTCTCCGCACTAATAAATTACATACTGTAAAACTATCTATTTCCTCTTGGTTAGCTCCATTTCACTGAAACTGACACACGCTCCGTATTCGCCGCACTCGTTCAACACATTCTTATCTGATGTCACGTTCTGATCCGCCCCTATGTTCCCTATGTAATGTCCCTCTTCCAGTTCTACACATTCTGTTGTCCTGTCCACGCTTTGCTACAGGGCCGCATCTCTGTTTTCACCCACCTATTCTCTCTTCACTGACCTACCAACATATCAGACATCCTTACAGAATCCCACTTTCTTCCTTGACAACCGGTTCACCTTCCTCAGATGCATACATATCCTTGACTTGATCTAATCTCCTGACCTAACCCCACCGTAACCCATTCTCTCACCAACTCCTTTACCCATCTTTAAACTTTTCAATATTACTCTAGATAGATGACGCATAACAACTAACCACTAACTCATCCACCCTTCAATACCCTTTACTGTACTTTCCTATAGTGCTACATGACCTTAGATGTCTAGCACATTGATTTTGCTTATAATGATTAACCAATAACCATCATCAGCTAGCTTATCTAGATTTAATTTAACTGATTTCCCGACCCCTGTTGACCCCGGCTCTCGCCACTGATACTAATACCCCCTCCTCTATGTTAGCTGTCCATTCTCTCCATTCCGAACCATTCACTCCGGTCATTACTCAACCTTCAGAATGCACCCCTTCCTCTCTTCCAACATTCTCCACTCTATCTTCTACTGCAGTCTTCTTCATTTGTACCTCCTTCTCCCTTATTACTACTTTTCATTCAGTGCTACCTCACTCGACGCCACCCTCTTCCTCTCGCCCTCGTCATTCTACTGTTTCCACCTCTGCGAACCTTTTGAGTACTCTTTTTAGCCCAGTCAAGTGGGATTCTTTGTGATTTTCCCCTATAGACCGATTCGGTGACGCCTAGCAACCGCCCCTAGCAACGAGCACTTGGTGAAAACAAACCCTCGTTCGTTCGTAAAATCACTGGGCTTTGCTTACTAAGTCGCTGAATTTTTCTGAGAATTTCGTTTCTTTGCGTGAAAATGCCTAGGAACTGTGTTGTCGTTGGATGCTCGAACCACAACATGATGGGAAAGAAAGGTTTAACCTTTCATATATTCCCAGATCGCAAAAAGAAACCTGAATAATAGAAGCGATGGGTAGGCCTACAGTCCATGTAACGCATAAACGCTGATGGGAGTGCTTGGACGCCTGGTGGAAAATGTTTACATCTGCTCAGAATTTTATTGATCTACATATGTTACACCTTTTCAAATTCCAGAGAC
>NW_020869973.1:115575-117082 GCF_003789085.1 Penaeus vannamei
CCAATCACGAGCGTCGAATCCCGGTGACAACACCTAAACATGCACCACGCAAGCGCAGATTTCGACTCCGTGTCACGTGACATGTGAATCAATATCAACGTCGCCCAGTTAACATTGTGCTTCAGTGTGGGCGGTATATTACGAAGCGAAAAGGACTTTGAAGGATTTTTTCCTCGGGATTGTGAGTGAGAATAGTGAGGTGAAAGGGAGTCGGAAAACAAACAGTCTTAGGCAGCGTCGAATGAGGGGGCGATTATAAACTAAATATATATTGCATATTTGTATAGTATTTTGCCTTAGGAAATGTCAAGAACATTCTAAACAATATGACATTTCCACGTGAGGATGTTGTCGAGAATGATGCAACAGTTTTGACCGGAAAATGTGAGAAAATAGGTCGAAAGTGTGATGACCATAGAACCCTTGTCCTAAAATCTCCGGAAATCTACCAAGAAAGTGCTCGTGAAGAATATAAGATCGATGTCTTGAAGATTAAAGCTGACACACTGCAGTAAAAAGAAAAAAATGTTTTTTTTACCGATCATGCAACTCCTTCTGCAAAACCCTTAGCTATGACTGGCATCCGATCTCACTGTGACAGCAAAACGCCCTTTGGCATTTCTTATTCGGACATTTATTTATGTTTAAAAAAAGGTTAAATGTTGCGAAATTATTTTTTGCAAAAGTTGATGTATGATTTAAGTTTTTTCCGTTATGCAAGTGTAATGTGTGTATGTGTGTGAGAGTGAGTAAAATGAGTCGGTAAATGAGTGCATGTGTGTGTGTGTGTGTGTTAGAGTGTGTATGTGTGTGATTGCGTGTATGTGCGTGTGTGAGTGTGCGGTGTATGTGTGTGTGTGTGTGTGTGTGTGTGTGTGTGTGTGTGTGTGTGTGTGTGTAAGTGTGTGTGTGTGTAAGTGTATGTGTGTGTGTGTGTGTGGTGTATGTGTTGTGTGTGGTGTGTGTGTGTGTGTGTGCGTTCGTGCGTGGTGCATGCTTGTATGTTATATATATATATATATATATATATATATATATATATATATATTATATATATATATACGTTAGTATCTTTGTATTTACGGATGTACTGACATATCTATGCCTGTATATGTGCACAAAAGTGTATTGGTTTTGTGTTGGTGTACGTGGAGTGTATGTATCCGCGTGTGCGTCTGTAGAGAAATGCGCTAGCACATACATCATATAAAAAAAGGAGAGAAAAAGTATATTTATGTGTATGTAGATATATATGTGTGTGTGCGGGCTCGTACGTGTGTGTTTGTACACATGTGAGCCATATTTTGTGTGTCGCCAGTGTTCTTGGATCAGTATAACCATGACAACATACTGTACTACATTATCCTTGTCGCAAGCGTGTGGTCTCTCTCTCTCTCTCTCTCTCTCTCTCTCTCTCTCTCTCTCTCTCTCTCTCTCTTCTCTCTCCTCCTCTCTCTCTCTCTCTCTCTCTCCTCTCCCTCTCCTCTCCTCTCCTCTCTCTCTCTTT
>NW_020869974.1:5000-12500 GCF_003789085.1 Penaeus vannamei
GTGTTGATGCTTAAGGACCAGGAGATGCCGAGATAAAAGTGGATTTTAATCTCAAGACGAGATTTAATTTTTAATGGAGTCTTGGCTGTTTGATTTGCCTTCCGCACAGAGACAGAGACGGTTGAGGAATAACAAAGTGCGTTATATATCTTTATCTTTATCTTTATCTTTATCTTTATCTTTGTCTTTGTCTTTGTCTTTGTCTTTGTCTTTGTCTTTGTCTTTGTCTTTGTCTTTGTCTTTGTCTTTGTTTGTCTTTGTCTTTGTCTTTGTCTTTGTCTTTGTCTTTGTCTTGTTTGTCTTTGTCTTTGTCTTTGTCTTTGTCTTTTTCTTTGTCTTTATCTTTATCTTTATCTATCTTTATCTTTATCTTTATCTTTATCTTTATCTTTATCTTTCTCTTGTCTTTGTCTTTGTCTTTGTCTTTGTCTTTGTCTTTGTCTTTGTCTGTCTTTGTCTTTGTCTTTGTCTTTGTCTTTGTCTTTGTCTTTGTCTTTGTCTTTGTCTTTGTCTTTGTCTTTGTCTTTGTCTTTGTCTTTGTCTTTGTCTTTGTCTTTTGTCTTTGTCTTTGTTTGTCTTTGTCTTTGTCTTTGTCTTTATCTTTGTCTTTATCTTTATCTATCTATCTTTATCTTTATCTTTATCTTATCTTTATCTTTATCTTTGTCTTTTGTCTTCTTTGTCTTTGTCTTTGTCTTTGTCTTTGTCTTTGTGTCTTTGTCTTTGTCTTTGTCTTTGTCTTTGTCTTTGTCTTTGTCTTTGTCTTTGTCTTTGTCTTGTCTTTGTCTTTGTCTTTGTCTTTGTCTTTGTTTGTCTTTGTCTTTGTCTTTGTCTTTGTCTTTGTCTTTATCTTTATCTTTATCTATCTTTATCTTTATCTTTATCTTTATCTTTATCTTTATCTTTATCTTTATCTTTATCTTTATCGTTATCGTTATCGTTATCGTCATCGTTATCGTTATCGTTATCATTATCGTCATCATTATCATTATCATTATCGTTATCATATCATTATTATCATTATCATTATCATTATCATTACCGTTATTGTTATCGTCATCGCCATCGTCATCATCATTTTCATTATCATTAACATCATCATCATCACCATCATCATCATCATTACCATCATCATCATCTTCCTTATTATTCATTTAATTATTTCATCAATACCAGTTTCATAAATTGGTATTGAATGTATCATACTTGCCATGTTAATTATCATCATAAGTTACAATTATTGATGTATTCGCCCTTACAAAAGAGATGCAGAAATGTAGATACAAATTTTGAAAATGATATGAATTGTTGACTTTACTGGAAAGATATTGTCATTATTTAATTTTCTGTATTAAAAGATATGAATTTGACAACTCTACTCACTTCGCATCATGTTTACAATAATACAAATATAAAATTGGTCGAAAAGACATGATTATGATAATGATGATAACAAAACTTCACATCATGTTTATAATAATACAAATATAAAATTGGTCGAAAAGACTGATGATTATGATGATGATCATAACAAAACTACGCATCATGTTTACAATAATACAAATATAAAATTGGTCGAAAAGACTGATGATTATAATGTTGATGATAACAACAATATCAACAATGTTAATGATCCATATTTCAATACCGAATGGTGAGTCATCAATTTTGGGTAATAACTCTTTACACTGAATAGATAGATAAATGATAAGATAGATAATGATAGATCGTAAAAGATAAGAGATTACTGATAAAAAGAGAGAAAAAATACACTGAATAGATAGATAAATGATAAGATAGATAATGATAGATCGTAAAAGATAAGAACTTAGTGATAAAAAGGGAAAAAAATTGGGCTGCCTCTTCCACTATCGTTATTTCTATCTTTGCCATTTCTAAGAACTGTCGTCGTACAAGAGTTAATAGGGAAAAGTACAACATCAATGCTTGTCAACATTTTCTGTTGTAATGTTATCTTTGTTGAAAAAAGTTTTACAGACGTGAGTTCGATTGACGTCCAGACATAACTGGCGTGTCTCTTTTTTGGAAAAGTTTGTGATGGTAAGAAATGTAATGTATTTTAACCATAGGGAAGTAACCCGAAATTCCTCTGATATTTTATTATTATTGTTATTATTATTATTATCATTATTATTATTGTTATTATTTATTATCATTATTATTGTTATTAATTATAATTATTATCATTTTCATTACTATTATTACTATGATTATTATTTTCATTATTATCATTATTATTATTATTTTTATTATTTTAGCATTATCATTATTACCATTATTATTATCATTATCATTATTATTATTATTATTATTTATTATATTATTATATCATTATCATTATCATTATCATTATCATTATCATTATCATTATCATTATCAATATCATTATCATTATCATTATCATTATCATTATCATTATCATTATCATTATCATTATCATTATCATTATCATTATCATTATCATTATCATCATCATTATTATCATTATTATCATTATTATTATTATTATTATTATTATCATTTATTATTATTATTATTATTATCATTATTATTATTATTATTATTATTATTATTATCATTATTATCATTATTATCATTATTATTATTATTATCATTATTATCATTATTTCATTTTTTATTTTTATCATTTATTATTTATTAATTATTATTATTATTATTTTATTATTATTATTATATTATTCATTATATTATTTGCATTACTATTATTATTATTATCATATTATTTTCATTATTATTTTTATTATTATTATTATTATTCATTATTATTATTATTATCGTTATTATTACTATTATTACTATCATTATTAATATTATTATTATTTTACTTATGATTTATTTATTTTATAATGTTTTTTTTTTCTCTACAAATTATATTGCTGGTATACTTCTATGCTCAGTCTTAAATAATGATATTCATACATCACGTGAACATCGTGTAACTTCTTTCTTCAATACACAAAAAATGAACCATTTGATAACATTTCCGCCTTTTTAATCCGAATTCTAGTTCGTAAAAAAAAAAAAAAAAAAAAAAAAAAAAAAAAAAAAAAAACTTATTTTGAGTACACACTTCACGGTTTCGTAAGTACATAGATTCGTGTTAAAGTACTGATATAAACACCGCTAGGACACGGAGATGACGCGTGTTCTTTGTGCTTTGCAGTGTGATGGAAAAGGAAATGAAGATACATTGCCCAATTATAAGGGAGATAAAAATGACATTTTTACCAAGATCATTTACAACATCAATGCTTGTCAACATTTCTGTTGTAATGTCATAGTTGCCGGTTTTAGCTTTTTTTCGAATTGAAAGTGTGTGTTTCGTAAATGTTTCAGTTATTGGCACTTGAAAAAAGTATTATGACGCGGGAAAACATCTAATAATGATTTAATCTAAACAGAAAAGAAAAAAAAGACCATTTTGAAGCCTAATTGGTCATTATGTAATCTATACCGATATTAACGGGACAAACGAAAACCCTTTAGTCGGCAGTAACGAATAATAGTAACAATAATAATATTATTATTGTTACTATATTTTTCATTATTTTTATTATTTTTATTATTATTGTTGCTAAAATTATCATTATTGTTGTTATCATTATAATAATAGTTATAATGATGAAAATTACATTTATACTGAAATTAAGTAAATGTATTTTCTTTCTTATCATCTAAACAAAAAATATCAAAATCTATTATCTTAATATGATCCACTTTTCCCATCTAATTTATGATTACATTCATATTTTACATTGAATAACGCTGTATTACGAACGATCCATTAAGCTGTTGAACGAAACCTTAAGGCCATTTGTTGAGAAGTTATGAACGAAATAAAAAAGTTTCCCAGCCTGTAAATTAATATCACTTAAATAGTACAGACAGAATATGATTGAAAGGAAAGGAGTGATTACTGAAGATTATACGACAATAACTAATATATTCAAGATGCAATTGCTTTGATATAATATAGGTTTTAAGAATACGAGATTCCCGTATCCGACTCTGTGAGATTACAGAGTAGAGGTAAACAAATGTAAACTCTTAAAAAATGGCCTTTCAACTTACAGAAAATAACAGAGAAAATAAGTGAGGGTTTACTTCAGGTCGTAAAAAGAGAAAAAAAAGGTCTCCTTCATATTCGTAAGAGGCCTTTTGGAACTATCTTAAGTACTATAGTCTCCCCTTTTCTACTCCATTTTCCTAAATACTTTTCTATGAACGGTATTAGAAGAAAGATGTATAGACTCTAAAAGACTGTAAAGATTTAGTTTTAATTCCATTTGTTACAATGGATATTCTTTGCTGTGACATACTGTCTGTTTTATTTTGCCCAAATCTCCCCCTGTGTGCAAGGAGCGGCCGGGGTTACCACTCACTGGCCGGGCGTGGGATTGAACGCAGGTCCGCAAGATTGCTAGACAGCAAGCATCTTACCGCTGCGCCAACACAACACATTACAAGTGACATACAACAATATCCTCTTCTTTGTGAAGGCGCGTTTACATGTACTTCTGTCGTTGTAAACTGCTCATTAATGCGTGTCTTACTCATATTACGGGGACTTGGATTCTGAAGTTGAAGGGAAGTGAAATTTGGATTACAGCTCCGTGCGATTCAGTAAGGATGCGCTTGGTATTTGCGTGTGATGTTACGAGAAACGGATGAGGTAGAAGTACTTGGTAGAGAAGGAGTGTAACATCAGTTATATACAGTAGACTATCTCACACACACACACACACACACTCACTCACACAACACTCACACACACACACACACACACACACACACACACACACACACACACACACACACAACACACACACACACTCACACTCAACTCACACTCACACTCAACACACCACAACATTCACTATTTATGTGTACATCTGTCTATCTGTATAAACACACTTACAAACGTTAACACAGAGAGTGTCTTAAATGCGCTGACGCACTTACACTTCATAAGCCATTACATTCTCCAAGGACAACGTTAATGCGATTACAGAATGCAACAGAAGCTCATTCACGAAGCAGTAAAAGTGAATTTTACCCGGTCTTAGTGACTTCAGTACGCATACACATATATCACATCCGCAGACACAAACACACACACGAGAACTACACAAAACGTACACATGCACATCAGGAATCCAAATCTCACCTATTTACTTCCTGCTTTGTTTACACGTCTTCTTCTTTAAGGGTGAAAGATGCTGCGTTCTGCCGTTAAACTCCTAACACCTCCTCAAATGAATTATCTATGGAACAAGAAGAAGTGTACAGTATCTCCTATACCCTCTGAGGAACACGGTCTTGCACCTTCTGAATATCTTAACATACACTGGGCCTAGTTACCGAGTATAGAGAATGTAGCAAGTGAAATGGTCAGTTTATCCCTATCTACACTTTCCGATGTATTTATACTTTCATATTTAAGTGGTTTAGATAATATATATCCAATCTAAGTGACTAAGTCATGTTTCATTGTATGACTCATATTTATTTGAGCTACTTACACACACACTCACACACACACACTTACAGAGAGAAAGAGAAAGAGAGAGAGAGAGAAAGGAAATAGAAGAGAAGAGAGAGGAGAGAGAGAGAGAGAGGAGAGAGAGAGAGAGAGAGAGAGAGAGAGAGAAAGAGAAGAGAAAGAGAAAGAGAAAGAGAAAGAGAGAGAGAGAGAGAGAGAGAGAGAGAGAGAGAGAGAGAGAGAGAGAGAGAGAGAGAGAGAGAGAAAGAGAAAGAAAGAAAGAGAGAACGAAAAAAAAAGATAAAAAAGCAACTACATTTCTCTCCACCTGAGGCCTAGTTCTAAGACCCAGGTGGTTTCAGAGAAAAGAGAAATAACCCGGTTTACTACTCTAAAAAGTTTTATCCTTTGGGTTACCTCTCCCTTGTAAATCTTACATGTTTCTCGCTTCTTTCTGCTATTGATTCTATCTGACTTTCCAATCTCTCCCGTGTAATGTTTAATGTTTAGTATTATCTATTATTATTATCTAGTATTTAGTAGTATTATCTGTTCATAAAGGTTTATGAATGCTGTAATATGTGCATTGTCTGTGCTAAGAATATTGAACGAAAATGCATGGTAACAAAATGATTATATAGACAGATTGGCTTCATGAAAATCACTATTGCAAAAATATCGAAGTAAGCATATTTTGAGAAAATCTCTCCTGACCTCCATTTGATGTAGATTGGATTGAGCCAAGGTATTTGGACTTCCTTGCAGTTTATTTTCTTTCCGATATACTTCGGTTAGCCCAGTTTTCTTTGCAATTTTTGGGATGTTTTGCCAACGGTAGAATCAGATAGTCTATCAAATTGTTTGAATGCACACACATTAATATCTACATACATCTGCCTTCCTCATTTTCTACCCTCTCTCTCTCTCTCTCTCTCTCTCTCTCTCTCTCTCTCTCTCTCTCTCTCTCTCTCTCTCTCTCTCTCTCTCTCTCTCTCTCTCTCTCTCTTTCTCTCTTTCTCTCCCTTTAACTCTCTCTCACTCATTCCCTCTATCCTTCCCTTTCTTCCACCCTCCCTCTTTTCTGCTCCCTTCAACTCTCTCTCTCTTTCCCTCTCTTCCATGGACCCTCTCTCCGTTTCTTTTCCCATTCTCTCCCTCCCGCTCTTGCATCGCTCTACACAGTACCCATTTTCCGCCACTGTGGAGGAGAATGTCTTTGATTTCCTCCCCTTTCCTCTCTCATGCCCAGAATGATCCGGCTTAGTGGTAATGTGCGACACAGATCCCGTTCCCTTCCACTTGAATTTTCCCCTTGAGAACGGCGGGGCGTTCCGTGTCCTGCGCGGAGCCTCTTCCACAAGGGCTTTCTTTCTCTCTCTGCTGGTTGGTGGCCGTGCGGTGGGATTGTGAAATGGTATCTGGAATGGTTGTGGTTGTAGCGATTAAGTGGTGTTAAAGTGGATTCGTTATGCGTGGGGGTTGTAATAGCGTTGATCTGTGGATAGTTATGAAGTGGATGGGGTTTCATGGATGGTTGTAAGTCATTTTGGTAGGAATGGGGTTTGATTATGGTAATGGGTGTAATGTAAATGTTTTTACATGGATGGTTGTAATTTGGGTGTATTAACAAAAGGCGCACTTTGGTATTGATTTTACTTGAGGTGGAAATAAAGGTGGATTTTAATGGCTTGATGCAACGGCAATATGCTTTGGTAGTACTGTACGTTGTAGTGTTGTTGGATTACGAGGATAAAACGAAAGAAATCCTCTGTTTTCACCTTTTTCAAAATGAATTTCATAAAGAGAAGTAAATTTTGCTGTGTAACTTTATTTCACTCAGCAGATTACACACGATAGCCAATATGCTCGCGAACTTGAAGAATCCCAGCCACTTGAATTGCATCTTTCGTAGTCACTTCAGTGGAGTTCTTCCAGGATTACATCTATGCGTTTCGTATTTCTCGAGACTTGTTACA
>NW_020869974.1:20000-21994 GCF_003789085.1 Penaeus vannamei
CCTTTACCCAACTTCTTCCTTCCATCAATTCTATCGTAAAGGTAGGTTCCTTTACCCAACTTCTTCCTTCCCATCAATTCTATCATAAGGTAGTTTCCTTTACCCAACTTCTTTCCTTCCATCAATTCTATCATAAGGTAGGTTCCTTTACCCAACTTCTTCCTTCCATCAATTCTATCATAAAGGTAGGTTCCTTTACCCAACTTCTTCCTTCCATCAATTCTATCATAAAGGTAGGTTCTTTTACCCAAACTTCCTTTCCATCAATTCTATCATAAAGGTAGGTTCTTTACCCAACTTCTTCCTTCCATCAATTCTATCATAAAGGTAGGTTTCCTTTACCCAACTTCTTCCTTCCATCAATTCTATCATAAAGGTAGGTTCCTTACCCAACTTCTTCTTCCATCATTTCTATCATAAAGGTTCCTTTACCCAACTTCTTCCTTCCATCAATTCTATCATAAAGGTAGGTTCTTTTACCCAACTTCTTTCCATCAATTTTATCGTAAAGGTAGGTTCCTTTACCAACTCCTATCATAAAGGTTCCTTTCTTCTTTTCCATCAATTCTATCATAAAGTAGGTTCCTTTACCCAACTTCTTCCTTCCATCAATTCTATCATAAAAGGTTCCTTTACCCAACTTCTTCCTTCCATCAATTCTATCATAAGGTAGGTTCCTTTACCAACTTCTTCTTCCATCAATTCTATCATAAAGGTAGGTTCCTTACCCAACTTCTTCCTTTCCATCAATTCTATCATAAAGGTAGGTTCCTTTACCCAACTTCTTCCTTCCATCAATTCTTCATAAAGGTAGGTTCCTTTACCCCAACTTCTTCCTTCCATCAATTCTATCATAAGGTAGGTTCCTTTACCCAACTTCTTCCTTCCATCAATTCTGTCATAAAGGTAGGTTCCTTTACCCAAATTCTTCCTTCCATCTTTATCTAGGTTCCTTTACCCAACTCTTCCTTCCATCAATTCTGTCATAAAGGTTAGGTTCCTTTACCCAACTTCTTCCTTCCATCAATTCTATCGTAAAGGTAGGTTCCTTTACCCAACTTCTTCCTTCCATCAATTCTATCATAAAGGTAGTTCCTTTACCCAACTTCTTCCTTCCATCAATTCTATCATAAAGGTAGGTTCTTTTACCCAACTTCTTTCCATCAATTTTATCGTAAAGGTAGGTTCCTTTACCCAACTTCTTCCTTCCATCAATTCTATCATAAAGGTAGTTTCCTTTACCCAACTTCTTCCTTCCACAATTCTATCATAAAGGTAGGTTCCTTACCCAACTTCTTCCTTCCATCAATTCTATCATAAAGGTAGGTTTCCTTTACCCAACTTCTTCCTTCCATCAATTCTATCATAAAGGTAGGTTCTTTTACCCAACTTCTTCATCAATTTTTCATAAGGTATCCTTTACCCAATTTTCCTTCCATCAATTCTATCATAAAAGTAGGTTCCTTTACCCAACTTCTTCCTTCCATCAATTCTATCATAAAGGTAGTTTCCTTTACCCAACTTCTTCCTTCCATCAATTCTATCATAAAGGTAGGTTCCTTACCCAACTTCTTCCTTCCATCAATTCTATTCATAAAGGTAGGTTCCTTTACCCAACTTCTTCCTTCCATCAATTCTATCATAAAGGTAGGTTCCTTTACCCAACTTCTTCCTTCCATCAATTCTATCGTAAAGGTATACCAATTCTCCATCAAAATAAAGTAGGTTCCTTTACCCAACTTCTTCCTTCAATCAAATTCTATCAAAGTAGGTTCCTTTACCCAACTTCTTCCTTCCATCAATTCTATCATAAAGGTAGGTTCCTTTACCCACTTCTTCCTTCCATCAATCTATCATAAAGGTAGGTTCCTTTACCAACTCTTCCTTTCATCAAATCTATCGTAAGTTTAGGTTTCCTTTACCCAACTTCTTCCTTCCATCAATTCTATCATAAAGGTAGGTTCCTTTACCCAACTTCTTCCTTCATCATTCTT
>NW_020869974.1:23043-25543 GCF_003789085.1 Penaeus vannamei
TTTCTTACGTTATATTTGACATATAATTGAATTCCCAATCTATTGCTTGGTACAGTCTATTTATCTCTCTCTCTCTCTCTTATCTCCCCGATCTTTCCGCGTCTGTCTTCTCTCGCGCGAGAATAGTATTTCTCCTTCGTCTTTCGTCTTCTCTTTCTTCTCTGTTCCTTCTGGTTCCTCATGCGTCTCTTTCCCCCCCCCCCCTCCTTCGACTAATTCTGCTGCTGTATCCTTAAAAGCAATGATAAATATTTCCTAACAAAGCTTGCAACAATAAGATAGACAGATAATAAATAGATAGATAATAATAGATAGATAGAGAGATAGATAGATAGATAAGATAGATATAGATATATATAGATATAGATATATATATATATATGTATCTGTGTGCGTGTGTGTGTGTGTGTGTGTGTTGTGTGTGTGTGTGTGTGTGTGTGTGTGTGTGTGTGTGTGTGTGTTGTGTGTGTGTGTGTGTGTGGTGTGCGGTGTGTGTGGTGTTGTGTGTGTGTGTGTTGTGTGTGTGTGTGTGTGTGTGTGTGTGTGTGTGTGTGGCGTGTGTGTGTGTGTGTGTGTGTGTGTGTGTGTGTGTGTGTGTGTGTGTGTGTGTGTATGGGTGTGGGGTTGGTGAATTTTCCCCATCCTTCCCCTCTGAGTTCGGGACGAAAGACAAGACTCAACTTGATCACAATTCAAAACATTTGAATTCACGTTTATATCAATTCACTAATTTACTTGTCAAGCCCGGCAGCCTTTTTTAATTATTTGAACATTGAATTATCAATATTTAAACAACAACCATTTCTTGATCTTTATTAGAATTTACACTATCAACACTACATTTTGTTATACTGATATGACCGGAATAAAAATACGTAAATAAACGTTTGTACGTGGGTAAAACATCTTTGCAATTATAACCACTGCATCTTTTAAATGTTGAATCCAAAACGATTTTGATTATCATTTTCATATCATCATTCTTATCCATATCATTTTTATCATTATTATTATTATTATTATTTTCATTATCATCATCATTATCCATATCATAATTTTTTATCATTATTATTATTATCATTATTTTCATATCATCATCATTCTCTTTCTTCTTATCCATATCATCATTTTTATCGACATTATTATTATTATTATTACAATTTTCATTATCATCATCATTCTTTCTTCTTATCCATATCATTTTTATCGACATTATTATCATTATTATTATTATCATTTTCATTATCATCATCATTCTCTTTCTTCTTATCCATATCATCATTTTTATCGACATTATTATCATTATTATTATTATTATTTTCATTATCATCATTCTCTTTCTTCTTATCCATATCATCATTTTTATCATTATTATTATTATCATTATTTTCATTATCATCATCATCTTTCTTCTTATCATATCATCATTTTTAAAATTTGTTTTCGTCACATCAACTAATCTGGAAAAGTCTTGCTAGATCTCAATGACATATTATGAAATGAAAGAAAACTAAATTTATCCAAGTAATTGAAACAGTAAATTTATCCAAGTAATTGAAACAGTAATTAGAACAATCGTACAACCATAGAGACGGTAACGATTGTTCATACAAAATTGGACAAGTAATTACCGTTTCTTTGTCTGTGTGTATGTGTAGGTGTGTCTACGTGTGTGTGTGCATGTGTGTGTGTGTCTATATGCATATGTCGATGTGTATGCATGCGTGTGTCTGTTGTAGCGTATATCTGTGGTATGTGTGCGTGTCTGTCTGTTTAGTATGTGTGCTTGTGTCTGTGTGCGCGTGTATGCGTTGTGCGTGTTGTGATTGTGCGTGTGAGTATGTGCGTGTTCATGTGCGTTTCAGTGAGTATGTGCGTGCTTGTGCGTGTGTGAGTATGTGCGCCTGTGTCTTGTGTATGCGTGCGCGTCAGTGGGTACATGTGCGTGAGTTTGTGTGTATGTGCGCGTGTGTCTGCAAGATGAATTCGACAGTGGACGTCAAGAGAAAAAAAAAGGTTATTTTGCAACTTCTTGATCAACCGAAATGAGCATCAGACAGACGCGGATGAGATTGCAGTCGCCAAAGGTTCTGTTCTCCTTTCTTGCAACACAATTTTCTTTTTGTTGCAACACTTTCCTTTCTTGCAAACAATTTTCTTTTTCTTGATTTTATGATGTGTTCTGAGACTTATAGGAATAAGCAAGAGAGATGGACGCACACAAAAAAAGGAAAAAAAAAAAACAACAAAGACACACACAAACATTGTGTGTGTGTGTGTGTGCACGTGTGTGCGTGCGTGTGTGTATGTGTGTGTGTGTGTGTGTGTGTGTGTGTGTGTGTATATGTGTATATATATACTATATATATATATATATATATATATATATATATATATATATATATATATATATATATATAATATATATATATATATATATATATATATATATATATATATATATATATATATATATATATATATATATATATATATAATA
>NW_020869974.1:33043-40543 GCF_003789085.1 Penaeus vannamei
TGTGTGTGTGTGTGTGTGTGTCTGTGTGTGTGTGTGTGCGTGTTTGTGTGCGTGTGTGCGTGTCTGTGTATGTGTGTGTCTGTGTGCGTGTCTGTGTGTGTGTTTATACATCTTTTATCTCTCTCCTAAAACACGCATGTAACGACACACTTTCACGAAATTCTCACGCCCTTATCAATCTTTTATCACAGAAGCAGGACCATAGATTTGGCAGTCAGCTGATAGTGATTCATCGCACTCTGTTGGTAGCTAACTGTCCGGACTAGAGACACATCGGTTTATTATTTTTTTTACGGGTTTTGTTTGGTATCAGAATCTGGTATTTGGTATTAGGTTCATGTGCTTATAAGTAATTCTATTTTTATGATTGGAATTTTGAGTCTGTATTGCATATCGAATTATTTTCTTTTCATATTCTGTTCGTGCATAAAGATACATATACATATATATATATACCTACATTTAAGAGAGATATAAGCATATATATATATACACTCGCATACACAAATAAATAGAGATACAAGTATTTACACGCTTACACACACACACACATACACGCACGCACACACATAAAAACACCTAAACACACATACAAATACACAAACATCAAAACACACGAAGAAACACATACACACACACATACACGCACGCACACAAAAACACCTAAGCACACACACAACATGCACACACACACAAATACACACATACACATACAAGCATGTCAGTCCCTTTCATTTCTCAAGTTCAACATTATGGAATGTGTTTTTACCTTTAATAAATGTGTCATCCATAACCTAGTCATGGAATTCTTGAAGTATTTGGCTGTAAAAAACATCGTAATAATGATGACGGTAATAAACATGAAAATGATAATGATAATGATAATAATGTCATGTCATCTCAATTGCTAATCTTTAGATCGTTAATGAATCGTAACAAGGCTGTTTGCGGGAATGGCAAGGACACTGTTAATATTCACAAATAAAGATAATAATAGTTAATAATAATGATAATAACAATAATAGTAACAGTAAATAATAATGATGATGATAATCATCATGGTAATAATAACAATAATAAGGATAATGGTAATGATGATGATAAAGATAATAACATAAATAGTAATAACAAGAATAACAATGATAATCATAATAATACTAATAATAATGATGATGATAATGATCATGATGAAGTAATGTAACAATAATAATTATAATATAATAATAATGATAATGATATCAATAAATAATAATAAAAAAATGAAAATATCAACAACAACAACAAAACAAACAACAATAATAATAATAATGATATAATAATAATAAATAATAATAATAATAATAATAATAATATAACAATGATAATAATAATAATAATGATAATAATAATAATAGTAATAATAATAATAATAATAATAATAATAATAATAACAAAAAGCTGATGCCAAATTAACTTGCAACTTCACCTTTTCCAGCACTGACAGTCTTTGCAATACACACGAAGACCAAGATGGTATTCCACACACAACAAATGATTATGCAATCCCCTGGTTTGCATCATAAACATCAAATGAAATAGTTGAATAGATATTTATGATGAAGAGAAGTGGTTGACTATTATGAAATAGTTGAATAGATATTTATGATGAAGGAAAGTGGTTGACTTTAGAAATAGTTGAATAGATATTTATGATGAAGGAAAGTGGTTGACTATTATGAAATAGTTGAATAGATATTTATGATGAAAAAAGTGGTTGACTATTATGAAATAGTTGAATAGATATTTATGATGAAGGAAAGTGGTTGACTATTATGAAATAGTTGAATAGATATTTATGATGAAGGAAAGTGGTTGACTATTATGAAATAGTTGAAAGATATTTATGATGAAGGAAATGGTTGACTATTATAAATAGTTTGAATAGATATTTATGATGAAGGATTGGTTGACTTTATGAAATAGTTTGAATAATTATGACGATAAAAGGAAAGTGGTTGACTATTATGAAAATAGTTGAATAGATAATTTATGATAAAAGAAAGTGGTTGACTATTATGAAATAGTTGAATAGATATTAATGATGAAGGAAATTGGTTGACTATTATGAAATAGTTGAATAGATATTTATGATGAAGGAAAGTGGTTGACTATTATGAAATAGTTGAATAGATATTTATGATGAAGGAAAGTGGTTGACTATTATGAAATAGTTGAATAGATATTTATGATGAAGGAAAGTGGTGATTATGAAATAGTTTGAATAGATATTTATGATGAAGGAAAGTGGTTGACTATTATGAAATAGTTGAATATTAGAAAATGAATAGATTAATGGAAAGGAGAATTGGTTGACTATATGAAATAGTGAAGAGATATTTATAATGAAGGAAAGTGGTTGAATTATGAAATAGTTGAATAGATATTATGATGAAGGAAAGTTTGACTATTATGAAATAGTTGATAGATATTTATGATAAAGGAAAGTGGTTGACTATTTATGAAATAGTTGAATAGATATTTATGATGAAGGAAAGTGGTTGACTATTATGAAATAGTTGAATAGAATATTATGATGAAAGGAAATGGTGACTATTATGAATAGTTAATAATATTTATGATGAAGGAAAGTGTTGACTATTATGAAATTGTTGAATAGATATTTATGATGAAAAAAAGTGGTTGACTATTATTAGTGAATAGATATTAGATGAATGAAAGTGTTATATATTTATGAAATATTTATGATTGATGAAGGAAAGTGGTTGACTATTATGAAATAGGTGAATAGATATTATGATGAAGGAAAGTGGTTGATATTTATGAAATAGTTGAATAGATATTTATATGAAAAAAGTGGTTGACTATTATGAAATAGTTGAATAGATATTTATGATGAAGGAAAGTGGTTGACTATTATGAAATTGTTGAATATATTATTTATATGAAAAAAGTGGTTGACTATTATGAATAGTTGAATAGATATTTATGATGAAAAAAGTGGTTGACTATTATGAAATAGTTGAATAGATATTTATGATGAAGGAAAGTGGTTGACTATTATGAAATAGTTGAATAGATATTTATGATGAAAAAAAGTGGTTGACTATTATGAAATAGTTGAATAGATATTTATGATGAAGGAAAGTGGTTGACTATTATGAAATTATTGAATAGATATTTATGATGAAAAAAGTGGTTGACTATTATTGAAATAGTTGAATAGATATTTATGATGAAGGAAAGTGGTTTGACTATTATGAAATTAGTTGATATTTATTGATGAAAAAAGTGGTTGACTATTATGAAATTGAATAGATATTTATATGAAGAAAGTGGTTGACTATTATGAAATGTTGAATAGATATTTATGATGAAAAAGTTGACTATATGAAATAGTTTGAATAGATATTTATGATGAAAAAAGTGGTTGACTATTATGAAATAGTTGAATAGATATTTATGATGAAAAAAGTGGTTGACTATTATGAAATAGTTGAATAGATATTTATGATGAAGGAAAGTGGTTGACTATTATGAAATAGTTGAATAGATATTTATGATGAAAAAAGTGGTTGACTATGAAATAGTTGAATAGATATTATGATAGGTTGACTATTATGAAATAGTTTGGATATTTATGATGAAAAAAGTGGTTGACTATTTATGAATGAAGGAAAGTGGTTGACTATTATGAAATAGTTAATAGATATTTATGATGAAAAAAGTGGTTGACTATTATAAATAGTTGGTGATAGTTGACATAAGATAGATATTTATGATAAAAAGTGGTTGACTATTATGAAAAGTTGAAAAAGTGGTTGACTATTATATAGATGATGATGAAAAAATGACTATTATGAAACAGTTGAATAGATATATATGATGAAGGAAAGTGGTTGACTATTATGAAATAGTTGAAGAGATATTTATGATGAAGGAAAGTGGTTGACTTTATGCCAATAGTTGAAAATAATGATGGTGGCGGACTATTATGCTAATGGTTATGGGTATTTTTGAGACTTTTGAATCATTTATATATTTATGTTATTTATATATTTGACTGAAAAAAATCGTTAATTCCTCTTGTAGATAAATCGTTGTCCTTTTTTCGATCTGTTGCACTGATGTAATTATTGATCTATACACACACATGTACATACACACGCATTTATGTATGTATGTATGCATGTATCTGTCTATATCTTACACATCCATACACACACACACTGGACACACACACACACACACACACATATGAATATCTATCTTTATTTCTATTAATATATATATATATATAGATAAATAGATATATGGATATCATGAACGTACATACACACATGCATATGTATAGATGAATAGATATATGGACATGTACATATGTATGTATGTGGGTATGTATTCGTGCACCTATATATACATGCATTATCTATTTTCTATCTATCTTTATTCATCTGTATATCTATCTATTTATGTAGATAAACAGATATCATTAACTTTTCGCTGCAATGCTGTCCTTTTTGTCTGTTTTTGGCTTCTTTTTTTTATCTGTTATCCTTATCTCACTTCTCTTCCTTACATATGACGTTAGATAAGAAGTTAAGTGATAAGGTGGTCTTGTTATTTCTACTGTCTATGCTTAATCCAGTGGATCTCAGTGCAAATCCTTGCAAAGCTGTAAGGGATCTATTTATTTACGTTTTTTTCCTTCTTTTTCTTTTCTCTTCTCTTTAAAAATAACACTGGAATTAGGGATATTTATTTAATTCCTTAATGTACGGTGGAGAGGATTCGATAATTTTGTCTATGTAAGTTTTAGGGTTTTATGTTCCATTCTCTGACGGGGAAAGTACAAGATACATGTATGTGCAATACAAATCTTTTTAAACTAAAACAAATGTTAATGTTGTGCGATGCATTCACATGCCATTGTAATTTTTTATAGATTGAATAAGATTACATTTAAAAGATGAAACCCTTTTTTTTTTTTTTTTTTTTTTTTTTTTTGATAAGATTTTTTAAAGATAACCTTTTCCTTTTTCTTTTTTTTTTTGGGGGGAGGGGCTTCTTTCGCTCTGTTAAAGTGACTGTATCCAAAAAAAAAAGTATTAACACAACATACAATTAATATAAAGAAACCCAGCATAAGATGTTGAACTAACTCACCTAAATTATGCAAATCTTATGCATAAAACCAACCCCAAAAAAAGATGTGGAAGCACGTATCTCTTTCCGACATCTCAATAACAGCAAATATTTTACTTCTAGAATATTTGAAACTCTACATATTTGACACTCCAACAATCCATTCAGATTCCTAGTAAATCCAATCAACTCATAAAAAAAAATAATAAATAAAATAATAATAATGATAATATGCGTAAAAGTAAAACAGTTATTTCTTATTTCTTCTCGCTAAATACTGTATTTACAAAAAATTAATATGCGTAAAAGTAAAACAGATATTTCTTATTTCCCATCGCTAAATATTGTATTTACATGTGAAAAAAAAATATAAAACATTTTTACGTGATTAATACTGTCTCTTAACTGCTTTAGATAAAACTATTTCCTGTTACAAAACGTTTTTTTTCTGTGATAAGGAAATCTATCACGAGATTACAGAATGACTCAAATTTTGACAAACATGTAAGGACAGGTAGATAGATATGTGTCCACACACTCATGTAATTGTATGCGTGTGATAGATACTCTGCAATAATAGATAATAGATATATAATATATATTAGATAATAGTAATAATAATAGATATATAGATAATAGATAATAATAATATTAGTAATATAGATACTATAATAGATACAATAATAAATAGATACTATAATAGATACAATAATAGATACTCTGCAATAATAGATAGTCCAGTAAATTGATTTATTACTGATGAAGTGACTGTCATATAAGAAGACAAATTAGAATAAAGGTAATTATAGATACAATACGTATCTGTGTGTCTGTGTGTGTTAGTGTATATGGTATGTATGTGATGTGTGTGTTGTGTGTGTAGTGCGAGCGTGCGTGCGTGTGTGTGTGTGTGTGTGTGTGTGTGTGTGTGTGTGTGTGTGTGTGTGGTGTGTGTGTGTATGTGTGTAGTGGCGCTGCGGCGCGCGCGCGTGTGTGTGTGTGTGTGTGTGTGTGTGTGTGTGTGTGTGTGTGTGTGTGTGTGTAGTGCGTGGTGTTTGTGTGTGTGTTTGTGCGTGCGTGCGAGCGTGTGTATGTGTGCATATGTGTATATGTGTGTGTGTGTGGCGTGCGTGTGTGCGTGCGTGCGTGTGTGGTGCGTGAATGCGTACCTGCGAGTTTGTGTGTGAGCGTGCGTGTGTATGTGTTTATGTGAGCGTGCGCTGTGCATGTTTGTGTATTTACGCGTGTGTGTGTGTGTGTGTGTGCGTATTTAATCCTTCAGATCGCGCACACCGCTATCCTCTTCCAAGACGTGTTGAGTTGGATTCACATACTTGTAAGGAAGTTCAGCCGTGCGTGTAACTGCGTTGAGTGACAGCACCATTAGCCGAGAAGAGAGATACTGGAAACAGGGAAGAGAGACGAGAGAGTTAAGTGGAGGAGAGAGAACAGCGATAGATAGAAAGAGAGAGAGAGAGAGAGAGAGAGGAGGCGGAGAGAAAGAGAGAGAGACAGAGATAGGAGGAGAGATAGAAAGAGAGAGAGACAGAGATAGAAAGAGAGAGAGGCGGAGATAGAAAGAGGAGAGAAGAGATAGAGAGAGACAGAGATAGAAGAGAGAGAGACAAGATAGAAGAGAGAGAGAAGAGCAGAGAGAGAAGAGATAGAAAGAGAGAGAGACAGAGAAGAAATAGAGAGAGAAAAGATAGAAGAGAGAGAGACAGAGAACAGAGAGAGACAGAGATAGAAAGAGAGAGAGACAGAGATAGAAATAGAAGAGAGAGAAGATAAAAAGAGAGAGACAGAGAACAGAGAGACAGAATAGAAAGAGCGAGATACAGAGATAGAAAGAGAGAGAGGCAGAGATAGAAGAGAGAGGGAGACGGAGATAGAAATAGAGAGAGGACAGAGATAGAAAGAAGAGAGAGCGGAGATAGAAAGAGAGAGAGACAGAGATAGAAAGAGAGAGAGAGATAGAAAGAGAGAGAGAAGAAGAGATAGAGAATAGAGAGAGACAGAGATAAAGGAGAGAGACAGAGAACAGAGAGAGACAGAGATAGAAAGAGAGAGAGAATAGAGATAGAAAGAGAGAGAGCAGAGATAGAAGAGAGAACACAGAACAGAGAGAGACAGAAATAGAAATAGAGAGGCAGAGAACAGAGAGACAGAGATAGAGAGAGACGGAGATAGAAAGAGAGAGAGATAGAGAGTGAGAGAAGCGGGAAAAGAAGAAGAGAAGGAGAAACAGAGAGGGAAGGAGAGAGAGAGACAGACAAACAGACACACACAGACAGACAGAATAAAACCACCAATAAACAGAACACGAGAGAGAGAACCTTGGAACACACATCAAAATAA
>NW_020869974.1:56143-63643 GCF_003789085.1 Penaeus vannamei
CACAGAGGCAACAGTCACTTCGGATACTTATAATACACAGGTAATGGTTACTTTAATTACTTATAATACACAGGCAATGGTTACTTCGATTACTTATAATACACAGACAATAGTTACCTAGATTACTTATAACACAGAGGCAATAGTTACCTAGATTACTCACGATGATCACTGTGATTACTTACCTAAAGTATTACATAAGTTCTATGAAAGGAAAATGCGCATATTAATAGTAGACATATAATTAATGTACATAAATACCTTTCGGTCAGCAAAGGCTCTTGCTTATGTACTAATTATAGCGTTTATTATCAAATATTTAGTAATTACATTTTTTGTGACTTTTATCTATACTGTGCCTTTCATCTATATTGTGTTTTTCTTCTATATATCTATGTAGTAAAAGGCAGTTCTTTGTCCCTTTTACTAAAAAACTTATCTATATTGTGACTTTCTTCTATATATCTATATAGTAAATGCAGTTCTTTGTGCCTTTACTAAAAAACTTTGCTTCTTGTCCATATTGTGTCTTTTTTTCTTTATCTATATAGTAAATGCAGTTCTTTGTGCCTTTTACTAAAGACTTGCTTCTTATCCATATTGTGTCTTTTTTCTATATATCTATACAGTAATTGCAGTTCTTTGTGAATTTAATCAACGTTCCATGAGCCAGTTTCATATTCGCATCAAAAGCCTGTTTTAATTGTTTAATTAATATGTGTATCGCTCGTGCTGATGTCTGTTTATGCCTTTTGTATTTGTATATTACAATTTCTTTGACTTTGTATATTATAATTATATAATTATATTATATATTATAATTTTTGTGTACTTTGTATATATCTCTTGTACTACAATAAGCTTGTAGACATAAAAGATCTTTTCTTCGGTGAAATCATCTTGATTATTGGGGGTACGAAGTTATTTTATTTATTATTCATTTATTTTATTTTATTATTCACTATATCTTCTCAAAATGTGTTCAGAAATGTTTAACAAGAACACTACCATAAGCTTGTAGACATTTCTTTCTATGTTCTGGAAAATATTAAATAAATAGAAAGATATTACAAATAAAGCAAAAAAGAAAACGGAAAGTTCCACTGGTAATTATTTACAAATAAGCTAAAATACCACGATTCAACAAGCAATAAATTCGATAACAGATAAATGCAGAGAGAGAAAAAAAATAAGAAATAAAATGATAAATACCTCATAACAAAACGCTATAAACTTCTGTAACGTAAAATATTCGATATCGGGACGCAATAAATGGCTTTGTAAACAATATATGACAACAGCTGACTAGGAAGGTTGAGACAATTGACGCTGACATCGACGTAGCTGGCAATGGACAGTGTCAACTAAAGGATCTATTATGATTTTTGTAAATCGTAAGTTATTGTCAGTTATGCTTCATATTTCTTTTCGTTCTTTTCTTATTTGTTTATATTTACCGAATGAGTAAACAGACAATGGAAAGGCTTCGTTCGAACACAGTTGATGGCCCTGACTTCGACCCGATTAACATGGTGAATATTTTTTATGCGTCCTCTCCTGTTTCTGTGAGTAGATTAGAAATTTAAATTAAAAAAAAAAAACGATGTGACATATTTGTGATGAAGAATGGATGTTTGGGGTAAAGTACAGATTTCAATTCAAAGTAGGCCTCATATAAAAGTGGATTTAGGGGACATATTCGCTAAGAAAAATCCTTAATAAGTCACGGGATAATGCGATAGGCTGGTCAGTTCCTTTCCGCCCCGACTTTGACCCCAACATAGTAACGTCAGCATGCTGGTACTCCCTCATAGTAAAGTAAAGTAAAGTAAAGTACAGATTGCGAGAATATTAATTAGAATATATGGAAGGTTAAGATTTATGGTATGCTAAGTAGATTTTAGGGGTATACCAACGGAGATAAGGTCGATTATAATTGATTTGGGGGGGGCGATTTAAGTATAGGTGAGGTTGGTGGCGATTGAAGTATATGTAGAGGTCTTTAGAAAGATTTTAGGGCTAGAAGTGTTTAAAAATATTAAGAGTTGTTATTGAAAATCATTAATTATTATTATTATTATTCAAAAATGCTAATCAAACGGCTTAGATTTGCAATTTCTTGCTATTTTCGAATCATGATAGTCATTCTAGGCTGCGATAATTTATTTCCTTAATTAATTCATCAGGTGGAAGTGTAGTTGATAAAGAGTAGATAAAAATAAGCCCATGTAAGGTGTGTGTGATTATGGTAGATTAGAGTTGATTATATACAAACTTTAAGATAGATGGAGCAAATGAAGAACGTGTGTTTAGATTTAGTAGATAAATTTAGATATTTTTTTTTCCTTTTCCTTTTTCCTTTTCCTTTTCCTTTTCCTTTTCCTTTCCTTTTTTCCTTTCCTCCTTTTCCTTTTCCTTTTCCTTTTCCTTTTCCTTTTCCTTTTCCTTTTCCTTTTCCTTTTCCTTTTCCTTTTCCTTTTCCTTTTCCTTTTCCTTTTCCTTTTCCTTTTTTTTTTTTTTTTTTTTGACAAATTAAGCGTAAATGAGGTTAGACGAAAGGGAAACATTGGGAAAAGAGATCGAAATAAAATAGTTTATGCAACAACGAACGTTTCCCGTTTTCTGAATACGCTTTAGTTACGGGTGTTGATATTATCATAACTGGATCATCATTTTTATTCCTCCTTTCCAATTACTTCCGAATTACATCCAACAAAGGATCTCATTTCGGATATTTGAGAAGGGCGATGAAACAGAAATACATGAATATATCCAAACGTAATTAAGTGGGTTAAGGGAAGTGTTGAACATTTCAGGATGAATTAAGACAAAGCAATTAAACGATAAATTGTAGTTAGACGATAGAATTTTGAATAAATTATGATTAATTGAAAATATGTCATTCTTTCTATATCTGACACTTTTTTTTTTTTTTTTTTTTTTTGAGGAGAAACGGATTTCATTTTTTGTCGTTGTCATTATGATCATTATCATATTATTATTGTTCTTGTTCTTACTGTTATTATCATAATTGTTACTCTGGTTGTTGTCGTTGCTTTTATTTATATTAGTAATAATTG
The DNA here is from genome assembly GCF_003789085.1 of Penaeus vannamei. Classification (NCBI taxonomy): domain Eukaryota; kingdom Metazoa; phylum Arthropoda; class Malacostraca; order Decapoda; family Penaeidae; genus Penaeus; species Penaeus vannamei. The sequence continues at coordinate 59,224 of NW_020869974.1, forward strand.
TAGTGAAAATCGGATTTTTACCTTCGTTATCATCATTACTACCATTAATACCGTTACTTACTATTGTTTCTGCAGTGATCCTTAATTGTAGAGTTGAACATCATCACCATCACCATCATTATCATCATAACCATCATCATTATTATCATTATTACTGCATTATGATAATGTGTGTGTGTATGTGAGTATATATATTATTATTATCCTCATCATAATAATGACTATTAATATCATTATCATTATTATCATTGTTATCATTATTATCGCTATTCTTGCTATCACCACCACCATTCCTTACCCTGACCCGCTCTCGCCTTCCCTCCCAGGCCCCGCGAGATGGAGCCGGTGCAGGGATTCAGTCGGCTGAGGGTCACGGACTCGCCCCAGGAAGCCAGCCAGCAGCAGCAGTCCCTTCAGCAGGACTTCTTCTCCCAGGGGGATGTGTTCCTCCCCGAGGGCGTCCGGCGACCTCCTCCCCCGCGGTACCCCTCCCCCGGGGGCAGGGACGGGCGGCCGGGGGTGCACTTCAACCTGGGCTACGAGGAGGACCCCAGCCAGGGCTTCCGGAAGGTGCGGCCGCCGCCCCTCTACCACGAGGCGGTGGAGACGCAGCAGAGGACCAGCGTCTACGGGGCGGAGGGCAACCTGCAGAAGTACGCCTCCGAGACCTCGCTCCTGGCCACGCAGCTGACGCAGAAGGAGGGCTACCAGGAGTACGAGGGGTACTACCGCGGGCGGTCCCAGTCCAACGTCGCCTACGTGAGCCGCCCCGTCAACATCCCCTCCCGGACGAAGAGGGCGGACGACGCGCAGGACTCCTCCATGAAGACGCCCTCCTCCTTCCGGCACCTGAACTCGGCGATGCGGGACCAGGAGCGCGGCAAGCCCATGGCCGCGTCGCCGCAGGTCGAGGCCAAGTTCGCGCACCAGAAGCCCCACATGGTTCCTCGGAGGCTGAGGCAGTCGGAGGAGGGCGCCTCGCAGGGCGGGGCCTCCCAGGCGACGCTGCCGATCCCGATCACGAATGACTTCCGTTCCAAGAGTCCCAGCCTGGACTGCTACCTGAACCAGAGCGACCTGGACATGACATTCCACCGGTCATTCGCCTCGAAGGGCCCCGGCGCGTCCGAGGCCGTCGCCACCTCCGCCGCCGGCAAGGCGTTCGCGGCCAAGAGCCCCAGCGTGGACACCTTCCTGGACCGCATCGACTTCCGCCAAAGCAACTTCCTTCGGGTCAACAACGTGAAGCACTTCCGCAGCAAAAGTCCGAGCTTAGACGCTGGCGTCTTTCTCGAGGCAGTGAGGGGGGGGAACTACCTGGAGCAACAGGCGGGGAAAAACTTGTTCGCCCGCCCGCACGCGAGCCTCACCGTCCCCGAGGGCAAGGTGGAGCTGACCAACCAGCAGGTGGAGGTTGGCCGGGTCGCGGAAAACTCGCTGGCCATCCCCCCGGGGAGCCTGGAGCGCAGGCCGAGCGCCCAGAGCCTTCCGGACCTCTCCGGCCCCGCGCTGGACGACCTCTGCCCCGTCCCCGGTCCGTCGCACGGCTTCGACGCCGCGGATTACTCCCAGGTGTCCTTCACGGCGTCGCACCACGAGCAGCCGGTCCGACAGCCACCGAGAGACACCTTCGCGCCCTCCGAGCTTAACAAAACTTCCCACGACGTCCCAGTGACGTCAGCGCAGGAAATGAACAACCTCCGAGCCCGCGTCAACCTCAGGACGTCTCCCAACCGCGACATCCCGCGCTGCAAGAGCAAGCAGGGGTCCCCGGTCCCCCGGAGGTACTCCTGCCACCCCGGGGGCGATGGGGACGTGGGCAAGAGACCCATGCTGCCGGGGCTAGAGCAGGTTCTCGCGCCCCTCGACACGCAGCCGGTCCCTGGCAGCTCAAACCTCATCATCGGTCGACTTAATCAGAATACAGGTAAGTAAACAAGCTTTGAAGCAGTTGTAATAGATGCGTCGCGAAATTAAGATTGTATCCTTTTTCAGCTTGTGTTGAGAATGTGAGATGAGGGGTGGGAAATCATTTCATTCCCGAAAATGGCTTGAATCAATATAAAATTCATACCACAACATAAGAACTTGAGACGAACAAGAATTAGGGAAGATCAAAGAATAGACAAAAAAAAAATTAAAATGGTTAGGAACGACAGAGAACACGAAAGAAATTTACAACTAAAGGAATATTGATAAATAATATCAGTATCATTTTATCGCCAAGAATAGTAATATTACCAGCAAACAGGATGACGTAATGAAATAACACAAGGTATGCAATAAACAGCCAATGCATATGCAACAACAGGTAACCCATAAAAACGAACCAAATTTTCGAAACCACACATAGATCATGCCTGAAATTTAAGACAAAATACAACATACAGCAACTTCGTCATTTTGGACCAACTGCACACTGGTATCCTTAAGACGTACTGTATATAATGCTATAGTTATGTTGAAATTGCCGATGCCAACCTAATGAACATTAAATTTGCATACGTATATATATTATTAAATACATATCTGTCAGTCTAGACATGTTTAGAGATGCTTATCTACCGTATATATAGATTTATCAGATAGATAGATATGCCTTTATGTGTATATGCATGCCCATATATGGCAGAAAAAAAACACATTGCACGAAGTTGATTTATTGAAAGAAGTGAGACAGCAGTTTCGAAATCCTTTTGGCTTCCATCCTACGACCTGGAGATGAAAGCAAGAAGGATTTTGAAACGTGTCTCACTTATCTCGGTAAATCTAGTTTGTGCTGTGTTCTTTCTCTACCTCCTTCTACTCCTCCCATTTCCTTCTCTCCCTTATTCCTTCCCTTCCTTCTCCTATCACCATGTTATTTTTTCTTTTTTTCTCTGAGTTCCTTCATTTATCAACGTTTGAGTGTTTTTGTTTTTTCTATTCATGTCCGTATATATAAATATTTATTCGTCGGGCCTTCCACAATTTTAATCAATAAACTTGCTAATAATCTGAAAACCAAACACAATTTTAAAACAAATGCTGAATCTCAGGGTTGCAATATACAATGAAAACAGATTAACATGGATTCACTTAATTTTCGTGCACAGAGGCAGAGTGGATGTCACAAATGAATCAAATTTGCATACACAGACAGAATATCTCTGTTATGTTAACTCAGCATCCACTTCACCAAATACTGACGTTTCCTTTGATTCTAATTTGACTAAAACAGATTACTGAAATGCATTATTTATTGTTATTACAATTATCATTATGATTATTAGTATTATTGTTATTATTATCATATCATTGTTTTTGTTGTTGTTGTTGTAGTTGTTGTTGTTGTTTTATTATTATCATTATTATTATTATTATTATTATTATTATTATATATATTATTATTATCATTATTATTATTATTATTATTATTATTTATTATTTATTATTATTATTATTATTATTATTATTATTATTATTATATTATATTATTATATCATTTTATTATAATTATTATTATTATATATTATCATTATTATTATTATTTATTATTATTATTATGTTATCATTATCATTATCATTATCATTATTATTATTATTATATTATTATTTTATATATAATAATAATAATAATAATAATAATAATATATTATATTATTATTATATTATTATTATTATTATTATTATTATTATTATTATTATTATTATTATTATTATTATTATTATTATTATTATTATTATCATTATTATATTATATTATTGCTGCTACTATTATTAATAATGTTAATTATAATGATAATAATAATAACAATATAACATCATTATCATTACTATTATCATTACAGAAGGATTCATTACGAAAAAAATAGAAAAGGAATGAATGGGACAGTATATTTTCACACGGAAGAGATGTATTTCACCGGTCTCGACTATATATACAACAGAAATACATAGCGGTATTACGTAATATATATATATATATATATATATATATATATATATATATATATATGTATGTATATATTATATATGAGCTGAAGAATGAACTGATATTTTCTGCCTATCGCTCGTTGCTTGTATAATTGTTGTTGTATGATAGTGATTGTAATTAGCGGGATCCGGGGTAGTTCCTATGTAAAAATAATAATAATAATAATAATAATAAAGGAAAAATAGATAAATAAATAAAAAAATAATAAAAAATAAATGTTGAGGTACTTTTCTCTTCCTTTTTCACCCTTCTCTTTCTACTATTCGCCTCCTCTTTCCCTTTTCTTTTCTTTCTCCTTCTACTTCTAGTTTCTCCCATTCCTTCTCTCCCTTATTCCTTTCCCTTCCTTCTCCTATCCCCATGTTTTTTTTTTTCTCTGAGTTCCCTCTTCCTTTATCATCCATTTTCTCTTTTCCTTCCTATGTCCCCTCCGTTTCCCCTTTA
>NW_020869974.1:68643-71143 GCF_003789085.1 Penaeus vannamei
ATATATATATATATATGTTGTGTGTGCGTATGTGTGTCTATATATCAGTATGTAAGGTTTCCTGTGTTCGTTTGCACATGTATAAGTGTGTATACCCTGACTCGTGTGCCAAAGAAAACGAGCGAGGGAGAACGCAAAGAAAATGGATCATAGAAAACGGAATGAGCCGTCAGTTGCGATCACTGGCTGGGATGTTTGTTTGTCACTTAAGGGGATTTTAGAGAAATTTTGAAGTTTTGTCAACTTTCAGAGTGGGAACTTGGTGATTTTTCGTTTTTTTGACAATTTCAGGTTATGGAGTTGAGTTTCATCAAAATCGGCAAGAAAAATTCGGAAAATAAAAAAAAAAAACAGACAGTCCCCTTGATTGTTGTTTTTTCATAGAAGAAAATAGATTGTATACAAGGAGATCCATTGGGAAGGAAGCAACGTTATGGATTTTTTTATTCGTGTTGTAATCAGCATTCTCACGGTTGCTGTTATAAGAAATTTATATACTTAAACACATACATACACACATACATACAATTGTATAAATAGATATGTGTGCGTGAGTCACCATTATAATTTCTAGCCTCCGTTGTATGAATATTATTATAAATATGATTATTGTTTTATTTTTTGTAATTATGACCATAACTGCAATGATAATTTTGACCATTTATCTTTATGTACCTGTTTTGTCACTTAGAGGAGTAACTATTATAATTTAGTTTATCACAGTTATCATCAATTTAATTAGTGTTATGGTGTTGAATTTATTGTTTTGTTCCAGTTCCTTTATCTGCTTTTGTCTTTGCATATTATTTTAACATTAACATTGTTATTACATTTCCATATATTAGCAGTAGGGAATGTAGTAGTATTAATAGAAGAACTGTATAGTTATAATTATCAATTATTGTAATCATATTTATTATATTCATTATCATTGCTATTATTGTTGTTATTATCATCATTGTCATTGTTGTTGGTTTGTTATTATCATCATTATCATTCATAATCGTCATCATTATTAGTATTATCATAATCATCATGATTACTATTATTAGTGGTATTAGTAACATTATTGTTATTGTTACTACTAATTTTGTTGTTTTTCATTATTATTATTTCTGCTGCTACTGCTATCACTATTATTATTATTATTATTGTTATTGTTATTATTATTATTATTATTATCATCATCATTATTATTATTATCACCGTTATTAGTAGTATCATTATCATCATCATTATTGTTATTATTATCATTATTATAATTGATATTTTTACAATTATTATTACTATTATTATAATCATCATAATTGTTATTATCAATGATATTTTCATTATTATTATTACTCGTTATTATTGGTAATATTACTTTATTTATTATCATTATTATAGTTATATCATTATATATATGTAATGATATATCATTGTCATTGTTGTAACCACTATAATGGGTTTTATTGTTATTGCGATTGTTATTGTTAGTATTAGTATTGCTGTTGGTGTTGTAGTCCTTACCGTTATTATTAGTAATAGTATCATCATCATCATCATCATCATTATTCTATTCAAATTTATTCTTACTATTATTATCAATATTAGATATTATTATTATTATCATTATCACCATTATCATCATTGTCATCCTTATTGTCATTACTTTTGTTGTTATTACTATTACTATTATTATTATCATTCTAAATATTACAACTACTGCTACTACAGTTTCTATTGCTATTTCGATCGTATTTTTAAGTGGGTCACCCCTTTTTTTTCGTTCAGCGCCATCTCTTGCCCAAATATGCCCCAACAAGGAATAAAAATAACAACACAACCGTTTTATGTTTTGTTCAATTCATTTATCAACCGTTAAAGTAAGTTTTAGAGAGTTTCATTGTTTCATGAATGTCTGTAATTGTTTTAATGGTAACCTCGTACGTATTTCCATTAGCATTTCTAGTTTCTGATTTTGCGCCTTCCATTTTATCTTTCTGTTTCCTTCATTCGTGTATCTGTAAGTATCTGAGATGAAATTAACATTCGTAAAGTTTAACGAGCAAAATAAATTGTCCACAAGACGTATGAGTAAATTAAAACCATTAAAATTGAACCAGAGCAAGGCTGGCCGCTTTGCCGTAGCAGCATTTCTGTCGTTTTCTAAACATTATGAAGAAAACGGATATAAATAATAATATTGAAGCATACACTATCATAAACGGATGAATATTCGATTACAGTTATTGTGTGTAGGGTCAGAGTCTGATGATTATAGGATTCCCTGCGTAACTTTCTTGTTCATTGCATTGTATATAACAATAAACAATAAATACATTTTTAAGCTAATAATATAACAACATAAAATGCACACACATCTCTTTATAGGACATGTATAAAATGTACAACTCAAGAAAATGCGACATTGAATTTGTAAACTTGATTTAAAAGTATATGACACTTCATAGTGAGTGTGTCGCAGGACTGAAGGTGTTAAGTCACTCTATGGGAC
>NW_020869974.1:83643-86143 GCF_003789085.1 Penaeus vannamei
CAAGAGAGAAAGGAGAGGGCAAGGGGAAGGAAAGAGGGCAAGAGAGAAAGGATAGGGCAAGAGGGAAGGGAGAGGAGAGGGCAAGAAGAAAGGAGAGGCAAGGGGATGAGAAAGGACAAGAGGAAAGGGAAAGGAAAAGGAGAAAGAGGGCAAAGAAAGAAGGAAGGAAAGAGGGCAAAGGAGAGGAAAGGAAAGAGGGCAAGAGGGCAAGGGGGCAAGAGGAAAAGAAAGAGGGCATGTGCGCCGGCGGATCGTCTTCTCCTCAAACACGCTGGGCGGCTACTGTAACTGAACCTCCTCGACGCGTGGGGTTCCTCGGCGGCGCTATGAGGGACACGTGAGGTTCCCCCCTCCCCCCCTCCCTCTTTCTCTCCCCTCTCCATTCCCTCTCCATTCCATCTAACTTCTCTCTAACTTCTCTACTCTCCCTCTCTATCCGTCTCCTGTTCTCTTCCCTATATCCTCTCTCCCTCTATCCTTCTCTCTCTCTCCCCCCTATATCCCTCTCTCCCTCTCTACCTCTATCCCTCTTCATTCTCCTCTCTCCTCTCCCCTCTCCCTCTCTCTCTTTATCCCTCTATTCTTCTCTCCCTCTTTCCCTCTCTCCCTATATCTCTCTCCTCTATCCCTCTATTCTCCCTCTCCTCTCTCCCTCTCCTCTATCCTCTCTCATTCTCCCTCTCCTCTCTCTCCCTCATCCCTCTCTCTCCCTCTATCCCTCTATCCCTCTCCCTTCCCTCTCCCTGTCCCCCCCTCTCCCCCTCCCTCTCTCTCCATATCCCTCTCCCTGTCCTTCCTATCCCAGCGTTATTGTTGTTAATTACCGCTCTCTCTCGTTCGTGTTTTCTGTCTCTGTCAAATCTGTCTGTCAGTTTGTCAGTTCTGTTCTAGCTGTCTGTCTGTTTATTCTTTCTTTCTCTCTCTCTCTCTCTCTCTCTCTCTCTCTCTCTCTCTCTCTCTCTCTCTCTCTCTCTCTCTCTCTCTCTCTCTCTCTCTCTCTCTCTCTCTCTCTCTCTCTCTTCTTCTTTTTCTTCTTCTTCTTCTTTTTCTTCTTCTTCTTCTTCTTCTTCTTCTTCTTCTTCTTCTTCTTCTACTTCTTCTTCTTCTTCTTCTTCTTCTTCTTCTTCTTCTTCTTCTTCTTCTTCTTCTTCTTCTTCTTCTTCTCTTCTTCTTCTCTCTCCCCTTCTACTAATCTTTGTGTAGGAGTAATAGGCAAAGCTCGCTTTAATACTTACTATAGGCCTATTTTCTGATATTTTCCCCTCTTTCTCTCCTTCCCTTTCCTATTTTTTTTACATTACTCTTTTACCTTTGATCATCTCCCTTTCCTATTCATTATCATCCTAGTTTTTCATTCTTCTCCCTTCCTCTCTCTCTTCGTTCTCTCCTTCGTCTCTCCTTCGTCTCTCCTTCGTCTCTCCTTCGTCTCTCCTTCGTCTCTGTCTCTCTTCGTCTCTCTCCGTCTCTCCTTCTCTCTTCGTCTCTCCTCTCTCCTTCGTCTCTCTCCTTTCGTCTCTCCTCGTCTCTCTTCGTCTCTCCTTCTCTCCTTCTCTCCATCTCTCCTTCGTCCTCTACTCTCCTTCTCTCTTTCTTCTCTCTTCTCTCCTTCGTCTCTCCTTCGTCTCTCTTCTCTCTCTCTCATCTCTCCTTCTCTCTCCTTCGAATCCTCTCTCCTTCGATTCCAAGATACGAATGCAAAGGGGAAGGAGAGACGGATAATTCTGATAAATCCGACACAGAACGTAATGCCAGAAATCCGGGGAAAATCCAGAGAAAATCCTGCTATATCTTACCCCACTCCTTTCTTCCCCTTCTCCTTGTGTTGCCTTCGTCTTCTTCTCCTCCTCCTCCTCCTCCTCTTCCTCCTTCTCTTCCTTTTCTTTTTTTGTTGTTTGTGTTTTTACTCTCCTCCTCTTATTTTTTGTGAAGTGTTTTTACTTTCCTCTTTTTTTTTTTTTTTTTTTTTTTTTTTTTTTTTTTTTAGGTGTGTATAATCTCTTCTTCTCCTCTTCTTCTTCCTTTTCTTCCTCTTCCTCCTCCTCTCTTCTTTTCTTGTTCTTCTTCTCCCCCCTCTTCTTTATCTTGTTCTTCTTCTCTCTCCTCCTCTTCCTGTTCTTTTTTTCGTTTTTTCTTTTGCTTTTCGTTTTCTGTGATGTTTCTCCTTTTTCATCTTCCTTTTCTTCTATTCCTCTTTTCTTTTATCTTTTCTATGTTATTCTTTGTATTATTATTATCATTGCTATTATTATTGTTGTTGTTGTTTGTACTGTTATTATTTTCTGTTATTACTATATCATCAATTATTATTGATCTTGTTCTTCTTGGTTTTGTTATTGTCATTATTATTTCTTTATCATCATTATCATTGCCATTACAATTACTCTCATTCTTTTTTATCATTGTTGTTCTTACTGATACCACTATCGTTATTATTGTTGTTATTTTTCTTCGTCTTCTTTCTCTTCCTCTTCTTCTTCTTCTTGTTCCTCCTCCTCCTCTT
>NW_020869974.1:93643-98205 GCF_003789085.1 Penaeus vannamei
TTGTTATTATTATCGTTGTTGTTGTTATTATTATTTTAATTATTATCATTATCATTGTTGTTATTGTTGTTTATTATTATCATTATTATTATTATGATTGTGGTTGTTGTTATTGTTATTATCATTGTTAGCATTATTATTATTACCATTATCATTATTGTTATCATTGTCATTATTATCATTTCTATTATTATCATTATTATTATCATTATTATCATTACAGTCATTACAGTTACTATAATTATCCTTATCGTTATCATTATTATTGTTATTATCACTATTATTATAATTATTATCATTATTATCATTACATTAATAATTATTATCATATTATCATATCATCTATCATCATTATCATTATAATTTTTCATTAATATTGCTATTATCATTATTGTTCTTATTATAATTAATTTTATTATCATCACATCATCTTTATTATTTCTATCATTGTCTTTTCATTATTATCATCATTTATATTATCATTCGTATTCTCCTCATCTTTATTATTATTTTCCATTATTACCAATATGCCAGTACGCTGGATTGAACAACCACCCCTCCCTTCCCCCACCCCCTCCTCCCTCACCCCTTCACCCGCCTCCCTTTCCCCCTCCTTCCCCTCACCCGTTTCCTCCCTCTCTCCCCCCCCCCTTCCCCCACTTCGCTCCCTCCCCACCCTCCAACCTCCCTCTCTTTGCCCCTCCCTCCTCACCTTCAACCCATTCCTGTCCACCCCCATTCTCCTACCCCTTTCCTCCAACCCCCTACCTCCCCCCTCCCCACAACCCTTCCCACCTTACCACCCTCCTCGTTCCTCTCCCTTCCCCTTCCCTTTCTCCTCCCTTCCTCCCCCATCCCACCCCCACCCCTCTTCTCTCGCGTTGTAAAACCCCCTTCCTCTCCCCCCCCTCCCTTCCCTCCCCTCTCCCTCTCCCTTCCCCCTCCCCTTCCTCCTCCCTTTCCCTTCCCACTTTCCTCCCCCATCCCACCCCCACCCACCCTTTCTTTCGCGTTGTAAAAACCACCTACCTCTCCCCCCTCTCCCCTCCCTCCCACCCCCCCTTCCCTCCCACCACCCATCCCACCCCCCACCCACCCTCTTCTCTCGCGTTGTACCCTCCCCTCCCTTCCCTCCCTTCCCTCCCTCCTCCCCCTCATCCCATCCCTCACCCACCCTCTTCTCTCGCGTTGTAAAACCCCCGCCCGAAACGCCCAAAACCTCCCCCTCCCCCCCCCCAAAAAAAAAAAAAAGCCAAGAAAGCGCTACGTCTTGGCTGTGTCTTGGTGTCGAGGATCTTGGCGAGATCTGAGACGTCGGGGAGGGCCGTCGGCTGCACGCGCCGGAGGTTCCTTTTCGGGGGGGGAGGGGGGGAGGGGAGAGGGTGGGCGGGTGAGGGAGAGAAGGAGAGGTGGGAGGTGGAGGGTGGATGGGCGGGTGAGGGGAGAGGGAGAGGGAGAGGGAGAAGGAGGAGGGTGGATGGGGGGAGAGAGGGGAAGAAAGGAGAGGGTGGTGAGGGGGGGTGGGAGAGGGAGAGGGTGGGAGGTGGAGGGTGGATGGGTGAGGGAAGAGGGTGGGTGGTGAGGGGAAGGAGAGGGAGAGGGGGATGGGCGGATGGGTTAGGGGGGGGAGAGGGGAGAGGGTGGGGTTGGAGGGTGAGTAGGAGGGAGAAGGAGAGGGGAGAAGGTGGGATGGAGGGTGGGTAGATGAGGGGGAGGGCAGAGGGAGAGGGTGGGATGGAGGGAGGGAGAGGGGAGAGGGTTGGTGGGGAAAGGAAGAGTGGGGGATGGGATGGGGGAGGAGGGAGAGGGGGGATTGAGGGGTGGGCAGGTGAGGGGAGGAGGAGAGGGAGAGGGAGAGGTGGATGGAGGGAGGGGAGAGGGTGGGGGATAAATGGGAGGGGAGAGGGTAGGTGGGGGGAGGGAGAGAGAGAGAGAGGGATGGAAGGAGAGGGAGAGGGGTAGAGGTGGGAAGTGGAGGGTAGAGGATGGGATGGAAGGAGGGAGATAAGGGAGAAGGGAGAGAGTGGGTGGCTGGGGAGCAAAGAGGGAGAGGGAGAGAAGTGATATGGAAGGGAGAGGGGAAAGGGAGGGAGGGAGGGAGACGGAGAGTTAAGAGGGGAAGAAGGAAAGAAGGGTAAGAGGGGGGAAGAGGGAAGGACAAAATGGAAGAGAGGGCGGAGGAAGAAAGAGAGGACTGACGGATAAAGAGAGAGATAGAGAGAGAGACAGACAGACAGACAGACAGAGACATAGAAAAGAGAGAGAGGAGAGAGAGAGAGAGAGAGAGAGGAGAGAGAGAGAGAGAAAGAGAAAGAATCCTCTCCAGATGTCTCTTCCTTCTCCTATTCATGTCCTCATTGTTTTCATTTTATTGGACTCCCCTGGTGTTATTTTTCTTTCTTCCTTTCTTTCTTTCTTCTTTCTTTTCTTTCCTTTTCTTTTATTTTTTATTTCCCTTTTTCTTTTCCTTTTCTTTTTCCATTCTTTTTTCCATTTTTTTTTCCTTTTTCGTTTTCTCTCTTTTCTATCTTTCCATGCCAAGGATTTTTTTTTTTTAATCTCTTTTCTCTTTTCTTTTTTTTTCTTTCTTTTTTTTCCTTTTTTTGCTGGGGAGATGGGTGTATGAGGGGAAGGGGGGGGGGGGAGGAGGGGAAGGGTGTTTTTGTGTGTTGGCTACGATTGAGTTTGTTTGTCTTGCTATTTGTTTGTTTTGCTTGTTTTTTAAGAGGATAAAAGAAGAAGGTGTATTTTCAAGGGAGGAGGGACGGGAGGGACGGGAGGGAGGGAGGGAGGGGAGGGGGAGGGAGGGGGGAGGGAGGGAGGGGAGGAGGAGGAGGGGAGCGAGGGGAGGGAGGGGAGGAGGGAGGGGGAGGAGGAGGGAGGGAGGGGAGGGAGGGAGGAGGGAGGGGGGAGGGATGAGGGGGAGGGTGGTCAGGCATTCGGGTTTACTGTTTTTTTTTTCATGTTATTTTCTTAGGTTTTGGAAGGGCGTTTGTAACGTTGTCTAAAATTCTTCTTTTTTTTATCTTTGACTCTTTTTGTGTTTGTTTGTCTTGCTGTCTGTGTTTATGTCCTTTCTCTCCTTGATCTATCTATCTGTTTATTTATCTCTCTTCTCTCTTTCTCTTTCTTTTCTTTCTCTCTTTCTCTCTCACTTTTCTGTCTCATTTTCTTCTCTCTCTCTCTTCTCTCCGTCTTTCTCTCTCTCCCTATCCCTCTTTAACCCTTCTTCCAACTTTTCCCCTCCTATCCTCTCTCTCCCCTCCCCTTCCCTTCCCTCTCTCTCCCTCTCCCCTCTCTCCTCTCCCTTCCCCTCTCCTCTCCTCTCCCTCTCCCTCTCTCTCACTCTCTCTCTCTCTTTCCCTCTCTCTCTTTTCCTCTCTCTCCTATCCCTCTTCTTTACCCTTCTTTCCTCCTTTTCTTCCTCTCTCTCTCTCCTCCCTTCTCCCTCCCTCTCCCTCTCCCTCTCCCTCTCCCTCTCCCTCTCCCTCCCTCTCACCTCTCCTCTCCTCTCTCTCTCTCCTCTTCTCTCTCTCTTCTCTCTCTCTTTTCTCTCTCTCCCTATCCCTCTTTAATCCCTTCTCCAACCTTTCTCTCCTCTCCCTTCTCCCTCCCCTTCCCTCTCCCCTCTCCCTCTCCCTCTCCCTCTCATTACTTCTCCCTCCCCACCCTTCTACCCTCGCTCTCCCCTTTCCTTCTCACCCAACCTTCTACCTCCCCTCTCCCTATCCCTCTTACCTTCCTTCCACCCTCTCTCTCCGTATCCCTCTCCGTTCCCCCACCTTCTATCTACCTCCCCTCTACTTATCCCTCTTAACTCTCCTTCCACCCTTCTTCTCCCTCGCCCTCTCCTCTCGCTCTCCTTTCTCCTTACTCCTCCCCTCTCCCCTCTCCCTCTCCCTCTCCTCTCCTTCTCCTCTTCCCTATCCTCTACCTTCCTTCCACCTTTCCTCTCCCTCCCCTCCCTCTCCCCCCTCTCTCTCTCTCCTTCCCTCCCTATATAAGTAAAGGGAACACGCGATGGCAAGAGACTAGGAACGTGGCCATTGTCGCCCCTTCGTGTATGGCCCATTTGACACCCGACACCACTGTTGCTGCCATTAACACAGGGCCAGATTTGATGCATTGTGACACAGGAATACCCCGGGTGGAAGAGGAGGGAGTGTTTTTTTTTTTTTTTTTTTTTTTTTTTTTGAGGGAGGGGGGGGGGTGAAAAATGGTATTGTTTTTTTTATTATTATTATTGATATTATTGATGCTGATGGTTGGTTTCTTCGTGGATAGATAAATTCTTAATTCTTGTGTTGCTTCTTTTACTTCTTCTTTTTTTTTTCTTCGTCTTCTTCTTTTTTTTACATATGATGAAGCTCTGCTTGAAGTTATATTTTTTTAAAGATTTTTTTTTCTCTGTTCATATAACTTGTGCAAATTACGAAAATGTGCTTTGACGGAATATCGTTTTAAAAAATGTGAAACGTAATTTAATCTCATAATCTTTTTTAACTGCGTTTACTTTTGATGTCTTTACTCGAATATATTTTCATTTTACTTTTTAACTGGGT
>NW_020869974.1:98305-105805 GCF_003789085.1 Penaeus vannamei
CTCCTCCTCCTCTTTCCTTTCTCTCCTTCTTCTCCTCCTCCTTTTTTCTTCTTCCTCCACTTCTTTTTCTTCTGTCTTCCTCCTTCCCTTCCCTACCTCCTCCCTTACACTCCTCCTCCTACCTTCTTATATTATTATTATCATTATTATTATTATCAATCTCATTATTATTATATTGCTTCCTTCTTTCTCGCTCCTTTCTCCTATCCTCTTTCCCTCCAGTTCTCCTCCTCCTCTCCCTCAAACCCTCACTCCTTCCATCCTCCCTTCCTTACCTCCGTCCTGCCTCCTTCTCCTAAAATTCTCCTTATTCCTCCTGACCCTCCTCCTCCTTCCCTGCCTCCTATTCCTCTCTTTCAACTCCCTGCTCCTCTTCCCTTCCTCTTCTCTTCCTCACTCCTTCTGCCTCCCCCTCCTCTACCTCATTCTCTCTTCTTTCCCCTCCCTTCTCCACACACCCCTCCTCCCCTTTTTTCTTCTCTTCCTTCTTTTTTTCTTCCTGATTCCTCCTCCTCCTCCTCCCTCACTAGTCCTGCGCTCAGCCCCTCCTCCCGCTCTTCTCACCTCTCACTCCTTCCTCTTCCTCCCTTCTCATTTCTCCTTACCTCCTTTTTCCTTTTCCTCGCTTCTTTTGTCTTTCTCTTCCTTCCTCCTTCACTCCTTCCCTCCCTCACCCTTCCTCCTCCTTCCTTCTATCTTCTTCTCTTCTTCCTTTCTCTTCCCGCACTACCTCCTTTTCTTCTTTCCTTCATCTCCTTTTCGTCTTCTACCCCTCACTTTCACTTTTTACTTCTCTTCCTCCTCCGCCTACCATTCCGCTCACCTTCCTTCGACTTATTTCTTTCTTCTTCTCCTTCTTCTTCTCCTTCTCCTTCTCCTCCTCCTTTCTCTTCCTCCTCTCCTCCCCCTCTTCCTTCTTTCTTTTCCCTTAAGCCTTTTCTGGACTCAGTCATTGTAAATATATCCTGAACAATCTATCTTCTTCCAGCCTTCTCCTCCCTCCTCCCGTCTTCCCTCCTCCCTGTCCTATCTCCTCCTCCTCCTCCTCCTCCTTCTCCTCTCCCACCCTCTCTTCCTCCCCACCCTCCTCTTCCTCCGTGGGTGCGCTGCCACGCGCTCCGGTGGTCCTCCCTTCGCCTCCTCCTTTCTCCCTATCCTCCTCTTCACTCCATTCCTTCCTCCTCCTGCCTCCTCCTCCTACCTACCTTCCCTCCTCCTTCCTCCTCTTCTTCCTCCTTCCTCTTCTTCCTTAAACCCTCTGAACATATCCACATCGCAACGCATTTTTTCCCCAATTCATTAAAATCATCACAGTCCCTTAATTCCACGAGACTAATTAACAAAACTTCATCTAATATACAAATATCCAACTTCGGGATCTTATATCGTGTGTTGTTGCCCCCGAAACGTGACGTCTTTTGCACCGAAACGCTTGACGTCTTTTGCACCCGAAACGTGACTGCGTGAGTCTGCGAGGGCGATCTCCCTGGTTCGTGTCTTGTTAAATGTACGCCTGTGACAAAGAAAAAGAGTAATGAGAGAAAAAAAAGAGATGGAGGGATGACACGTGTGTATGAAAAAGCGAGGGAAGGGGTGTTGTTTTGAAGCGGTTCCTCGTTGACTTGTGTGTTTTTATATTATTTGATTTGCTGTGATCTTGCTACTGTGTATATGAGGTCGTTGGTTCTTGAGTTAAAGCTACGCTGTGAAACAAGAAAAAACAAAAAAAAAAAAGAATGCGCAGATAGTGCTGTGGCCAAAAGAGGGGGGGAGGGGGTTGTTTTGAAGGTTCTGTGACTGTGTGTTTTTATATTATTTGATTTGGTGTGACTGGCTATGTTGTAAATCGAGGTCGTTATGTTTCGAACTAATGTAAGTGTGGTTTATGTCTAGGCATGATTTTGTGTGTGTGTGACGTGAAAAGAGGGGAGGGGGTTGTTTTGAAGTTCTGTGACTGTGCGAAGCGTTGTGGTTTTCTTTTATTATTTAATTTGCTGTGATCTGTATGTGTAAATGAGGTCGTGGTCTTGTTAAAGTACGCTGTGTAAAGAAAAAAAGAGAATGGAGGGATGAGTGTGTGAAAAGAGGGGGGAGGGGGGTTGTTTTGAAGGTTCTGTGACTGTGGCTTTTTATTATTTAATTTGCTGTGATCTGTATGTGTAAATGAGGTCGTTTATGAGGATGATTTTTTTGTGTGTGAAAAGAGGGGGTTGTTTTGAAGGTTCTGTGACTGTGTAAGCGTGTGTTTTTTTTTATTATTTAATTTGCTGTGATCTTATGTGTGGAGGGTTTATGAGTTCTATGAGTTTATGGGTTGTAATTGTTAGTAGTGGTGTGGTTTGTGTCCACTTTAGGGTGATTTTTTTTGTAGTGTGAAAAGAGGGGGGGTTGTTTTGAGAGGTCTTCTGTCACTGTGGTTTTTATATTATTCAATTGCTTGCGATCTGATATGTGAGTAAATGAGGTCGTTATGAGTTCGAACTATTGTCGGTAGTGGCGGTTTATGATTGTCCATGTTTAGGATGATTTTTTGTGTGTGAAAAGAGAGGGGGGGGTGAAGGTTCTGTGACTGTGCAAACGTGTGTTTTTTTATATTTAATTTTCTATGATCTGTATGTGTAAATGAGGTTGTTTATGAGTTCGAACTATTGTGGTGGTGTGGTTTATGTCCACTGTTTAGGATGACTTTTGTGTGTGTGAAAAGTAGGTGTTTTTTATGGTTCATGATGTTTTCCATGTTGGTATAATCTGTATGCGAATAAAATTAGAGATATTGCAATGGGTTGGTTTGTATGCATTGTTCAGTACGATTTTTGAGAGTGTGAAATTGGGGTATTATGGTATTTAATGACATTCCAGTGGTATGCATGTTTGTATTTTTTTAATATTATTTTTTACGAAGTATAAGTTTATGAAAATAAGTTATCTTAATAGCTTGAAATATTGTAATAGTGTGGTTTCAATACCTCCAGTTTTGGTGCGGGTTATGAGTATGTGAAAATGAGGTATTTTTGAGTGCTCAGTATATTCTAATGGAGTGGTATTATATCCTTTATTTTAGTGTTTGGGTATTTGAAAAGGATTATCTTAAAACCTCAAAATAGTTGTGTGGTTTATGTTCATAATTTAGTACTACTTTTGAGTTTTTTGAAAAGGAGGTATTTCAATAATTCATAATACTGCCACAGTTTGGTTTCGTTTATGAATGCGAAAATGGGGTAGTTTAAGCACTCAAAACATATAAAAACATTTAAATGGAGTGCTCTTTATATTTACATCTAATACGACCTTTGAATATGTGAATAAACGTTGTTTGGAAATCCCCCAGATATTACAAAGGAGTGAATAAACGTTGTTTTGACCCCCCCCCCCCCCCAGATATTACAAAGGAGTGTTTTTGCCTCCCTTATCTAATCCGACATCTGAGTGCGTGAAAATGAGTGTTTTAAGAGCTCGTAATATTCCCGTGGGTGTCGCTTCATACCCTTTCTTTTAGCACGATCTTTGGGGCAGAATAAAAGTCCCATTAGTATCTGAGATTCCCCCTTTTTTAAAATGGAATACACATTTATGGACACTGAAAATAATCTTTACACACCATTTCTTTGGTATGTGGCGCCGTCAGGTTATCTGTTACAACCCTGAAGACTATAACCGCCTCGTGAGTTATGACCCTATAAAGCGCTGTCAGGAAATGTCACGACCTTAGCGAACAAGGTCACGGATTTTAGCAAGGTCATGTTAACTCCTCCCTGAACGTAGACAAATGGTTTTCGGCGAAACAACAAAAGGGAATAAGTTTTGCGTTTTTCTTTCTTTCTTTTTTATTTATTTATCTCTCTCTCTTATCTCTCCCTCTCTCTCTCTCTCTCTCTCTCTCTCTCTCTCTCTCTCTCTCTCTCTCTCTCTCTCTCTCTCTCTCTCTCTCTCTCTCTCTCTCTCTCTCTCTCTCTCTCTCTCTCTCTCTCTCTCTCTCTCTCTCTCTCTCTCTCTCTCTCTCTCTCTCTCTCTCTCTCTCTCTCTCTCTCTCTCTCTCTCTCTCTCTCTCTCTCTCTCCTCTCTCTCTCTTTTTTTTCTTTCATTTTTTAAAGACTGGGCAAATCTGCGTGTATAACATTGTTGTTACTTTTATAATGGTGTACATAATCTCCTCCTTTTTGCTAACTGTCTATACTAAATTGCATGATATATATATTATATATATATATATATATATATATATATATATATATATGTGTGTATGTGTGTGTGTGTGTTGTGTGTGTGTGTGTGTGTGTGTGTGTGTATTATGTATGTATGCATGTATGTATATAAATGTATTATGAATTGAAACCGTGTAGGCAAAAAATAGAAATAAAAAAAAAAATTCTAAAGACTCTTGTGATTATCAGAAATAATTAGAGGAGAGGAAATGAAAGTGGAAGGAAATGACAAAACGAGAAAGAGTAATAATCTCCTCCCAAGCTATTTTTCTTTTATTGTGACAAAGATTTTTCTCTTCATTACATCTCATTCTCACTTTTCTTCTTCTCTTTTCCTCTTCTTTATCTTTCTCCTTCTTTTGCTTCGCTTTCTTCTTCACCATCTTCATTCTTTCTCCTTTTTTTCCCCTTTCTTCTTTCACCATCTTCATATTCCTTTTCTTCTCCATCATCTTTTCCCTTTTCTTCGCTTACTTCTTCACCATCTTCATATTCCTCCCTCTTCCCATCATCTTTTTCCCTTTTCTTCGTTTTCTTCTTCACCATCTTCATATTCCTCTTCTTCCCCCATCATCTTTTTTCCCTTTTCTTCCTTTTCTTCTTCACCATCTTCATATTCCTCCTCTTCCCATCATCCTTTTCCCTTTTCTTCCTTTACTTCTTCACCATCTTCATATTCCTCTCCTTCCCCATCATCTTTTTCCCTTTCTTCCTTTTCTTCTTCACCATCTTCATATTCCTCTTCTTCCCCACATCTTTTTTTCCTTTTCAACCTTTTTTATCTTCACCATCTTCATATTCCTCTTCCTTCCCCATCATCTTTTTCCCTTTTCTTCGTTTACTTCTTCACCATCTTCATATTCCTCTCTCTTCCCCATCATTCTTTTTTATCCTTTTCTTCCTTTTCTTCTTCACCATCTTCATATTCCTCTTCCTTCTCCATCATCTTTTTTTCCCTTTTCTTTGTTTTCTTCCTCACCATCTTCATATTCCTCTTCTTCCCATCATCTTTTTCCCTTTATCTTCCTTTTCTTCTTCTTTCATTTTCCTTTCCTTCTTCCTTTTTTTTCACATTCGTTTTAACAAGCTCTCCAAGTCCTTGAAACTACGTCTTACCACTTGGTGTTTAGACTGAGATTTCAATAAAAGAAATTAAAAAAACAAAAAAAAAAAAAAACTGTTACGCGAGAACGTCAAAACTCAAGAGAAATAAAACGACAAGAAAATGTTATTTAGGAGGAAAATGTTATGAGTTCTTAATAACAAAAATGTTGCTGTTGTTAAGAGGATTAAGCTAAGATGTAAAACGTTGTTAATTCATACAGGAGGTGTGAGGTTGTGAATAAAATTATGGATCAACTGTTTGGAGAAAGAAAACAATAAAATACACACACACATTTATATATGTGTGTGTGTGTTTGTGTGTGTGTGTGAATGTGTGTACGTGTGTGTGTACTTTTATATACATATATATATATATATATATATATATATATATATATATATATATATATATATATATATATATATATATATATATATACGCATGTATATGCATATGTATAAAAGATAATAATAAAAAATATATATATATATATATATATATATATATATTATATATATATACATATATGTATATATTTATATATATACATGTATATATAAATGAATAAGATAAGAAAAAAGGAAAAGAAGATGATGAAGAAGAAAAAATGAGAAGAGGAGAGAAGATTAAGAAAGAAGAAAGAAGAAAGGAAAAGAAGATGTGTGTGTGTGTGTGTGTGTATTGCATGTGTATGTGTCTGTGTTGGCGTGGTTTTGGATATACACAAAGTCTCTCTCGTATTTTTTTTTTTTTTTTTTTTTTTTTTTTTTTTTTTTTTTTTTTTGTGAAGCGCTACGGTTTTCTTTTGTCAGCAGATGTTCCGTGTAAAGTTGATACGTGTTTTTTTACGCTCATTAAGCTTTGTTCTTTATGCCGGACGATTTCCATGTGATTCACTGTTCGTTGTTTTTTTTCGGTTAAGCATTGAAAAACGTTGGAGATTTTTTTTTTTTTTTTTTTTTTTAAAGGATGGTAATATGAATTCCCCTCCCCCCCCCCCCTTATAAAAAAAAAAAAAAAAATAAGAAGAAACCAAGAAAAAACTGTTTCTAATTTTTTCCTTTTTTAAGGGGATGGTAATGAATTCCCCTTCCCCCCCCCCCTTATGAAAAAGAAAATATAAGAAAAAATCTGTTTCTATCCATCTCAGTAGTAAAAAAAAAAAAAAAAAAAAAATTCATCTTATGTGATTCTTTTGAACTTTTTTCAGTTAAGTATTGTAGTTTTTTTTTTTTTTTTTTTTTTACTTTCTTTGGGAAATGAAAATAAAAAAAAATCTTTTTTTTCTTCCCCTCAATACTTAAAAACTTTATGCACCAAAAAATCAAATTAATTCGGAAGAAGAAGATGAAAGATGATGATGAAGAAAGAAAGGAGAAGAAGAGGAAGATTAAGATTAAGATTAATAAGAAGAAGAAGAAGGAAAAGAAGATGACGAAGAAGAAGAAAAGGAGAAGAAGAGGCAGAAGAAAATTAAAAGTAAAGGAAGAGAAAATATAATTATGAGAAAAAGAGGAAACAAGAAAAAGACAAAAAAATAAGAAAAAGAAGAAGAAAAGGAAGACAACGAAGAAGAAGAAGAAGAAGGAAAAGAAAGGAGAAAAGAAGGAGAGAAGAAGAAGAAAAAAGAAGAAGAAGAAGAAGACAACGAAGGAGAAGAAGAAGAAGGAAAAGAAAAGGAGAAAAAGAAAAAGGAAAAGAAAGAAGAAAAAGAAAAGAAGAGAAAGAAAGGAAAGAAAAGGAGAAAAAGAAGGGAAAAAGGAGGTTTCATGATCATTAAAATTTTTCTCTCTCCGCTGAGCTCCTACAAATCGTGACGTCATCAGTTACGCTGTCCCTGATTGGTCGGATTTTGAAATTGCTTTTCGTCATATTAATAGAAAAAGAAAATTGGATTTTTTTTTGTTTTTCTAGTTTTTTCTTCCTATTTGTCTTTTATGATTATTTGCTATCTTTATTGGTACTACTGTTGTTGTTTTCATAATCAACATTATTGTTAATGGTTGTAATACTATTCTTATGTTTACTGTTCATATTATTATTATAGTTACTATTGTTATTGTCATTATCATCATTATTGTTACTATCATGATTATTATTATCATTATTATCATCATTATTATTGCTATCATTATTGTTTTTATTATTATCATTATTATTATCATGTTATGTTGTTATTGATATTATTATTAT
>NW_020869974.1:113305-135805 GCF_003789085.1 Penaeus vannamei
CTTCATACTGCGCAATTTGGAATTTAAAAAAAAAACATTGTAATTACTATCATTTTAATTACCTGTTGTTGTTGTCATCATTATTACATTTCGTTTTTTCATTATTATATTTATTATCATATATTATCATTATTATTATTATTATTATTATTATTAATTATATTATATTATTATTATTATTATTATTATTATATATTATTATTATTATTATTATTATTATTATTATTATTATTATTATTATTATTATCATTATATCATTATTATTATTATTATTGTTATTGTTATAATCATCATCAGCAGCAACAGCATTATCACCATCACTATCATTATTATTATCAATCCCATCATCATTACTATTACTATTATCATCGTTATTATCATCACCATCATTATCACTGTGATAATTATAAACATCATCACCATTAGTCTCATTATTGATGTTATGGTGATCTTATTATTATTATCATTAGTATTATTATCATTATTATTATTATTAACATAATTATATCATTATTATTACCGTTATTATTATTATTATCATATATCATATTATTATATTTCAATTATTATTATCATTATTATTATTATTATTATTATCATAATTATCTTATTATTATTATTATTATCTTTCATCTGTTATTATTATTATTATTTATTATATATTATTATATTATTATTATTATTATCATTATCATTATCATTATTATTATTATTCATTATTATTATTATTATTATTATTATATTTATTATTATTATTATTATCATTATTTTTATCATTATTATTATTATCATTATTATTATCATTATCATTATCATTATCATTATCATTATTATTATTATTATTATTATTATTATTATTATTATTATTATTTTTATTCATTATTATTATCATTATCATTATCATTATCATTATCATATTCATTACATTATCATTATCATTATCATATCATATCATTATCATTATTATTTATTATTATTATATTATTATTATTGCAGTTACTTTCATCATCATTAATCGCATTCATAGGATCTATTCAGTCCTTATTACCATCCTATAGGAGAATCAAGTCTAAAGATGATAGTAATAGAAATTAATTAATAGGCGAAGAGATTTTCAAAACAAAAAGATATCTTAAGAGCAACGGCCTTTTATCTAAAGTAGAAACAGATATTCAAGAATATATATGTATATATTATATATATATATATATATATATATATATATTATATATATATATATATATATATATTTTTTTTTTTTTTTTTTTTTTTTTTTTTTTAAGCAAAGGTATTGTTTTTTTCTTTCCTTCTCTCTTTCTTTCTTTTTCTTTTTCTTTCTTTCTTTTTTTTCTTTCTCTCTTGTTTTCTTTCTTCTTTCTTTCTTATATTCTTTCTTTCTTTAAAGCAAAGGTAATGTTTTTTCTTTCCTTTTCTTTCTTCTTTCTTTTCTTTCTTCTTTCTTTCTTTCTTTCCTTTCTCGCTCTCTCTCTTTATATCTTTCTTTCTCTCTTTATTTCCTTAATTCTCTCTCTCTCTTTCTATCTTTCTCTCTTTCTTTCTTTAAATCTCTCTCTGTTTTCTTTCTTTCTTTCTTTCTTACTTTCTTTTTAAAGCAGCTCATATCTAGTCTCTCTTTAGACATTCTTTTCCTCGCCCGAACATGAATAAATACCAAATTGTCATGTTCACTCATGGCACACGAGATTCTGCCGTGTCCTTTCTCAGAATCAGATGAATGAGATAAGATCTTGCAATCCGATTTCTGACCCTTGCAATTGCCAGCGTTCGCCAGGCAAATTATCTGCTCTCTCTCGGGGGGACAAAAACTTGTTTACTTTGCTTTTATTTTGCTTGCGGTAGGCCTAGTTGGGGTAGGCCTAGATACCCAGAGTAATAGTAGTATATATATATAATTATATGTGTATATATATATAAATATATATATATATATATTATTTATTCATTTATATATTTATATATATGCATGTATATACATATGCAAATACACATACACACACACACACACACACACACACACACACACACACACACACACACACACACACACACACACACACACACACACACAGTATATATATATATATATATATATATATATATATATATATCCTTTTCTCTCTCGCTCTCGTTCCCTCGTGTCCTCGCTCTCACTTCCTCTGATCCTCCCGCCCGCACCTGCATTCCCGCAATACCTCCCTCGTCATATGTCTTCTCTTTACTCAAGTACAACAATCCAACAACAAAAGTCCATCTAGCGAAAGTCCAGCCAGTCCTTCGACCTTCAGGCTTGGCTTAACGATGCGTGTAAAAGCGCTTCTCAAAACAAGCGGCCAGCAATCAATGAATGGAACAGCTGGCGTAACAAACACTAATGGGTTGATGTGTTTATGCTTATGTAAATAAACGTAACTCTCCGTACGTCAACTATCGATGTTTCTTTCTTCTTTTTTTTTGGTTATCTATGGTACGATAAGCTATCACCTGAGGGAGAGGTACCGAAGGAGGGAGATATCTGCCGGGGAAGACACGTGGCCGGGCGCCGAACGTACCATCGGGCGAGCGGTCGAGTTGCCAGATCTATCTAGCGAGTTATTCTGGCTAAGAGACGAATGTATTTGTTTAATATTCAGTTACGTGGTGGAAAGTCAATGAATAAACAGGCGCTTGTTTGTTCTGAGGCGTTATTTTGGTTGGAGGACACTTGTTGACAACTCGGGTGGGGATAGGGGGCTAATCCCTCGCTCGGCCATACATTGCCGACTTTTCGGTTATGTAAAAGTTCGTTATAGACGGAGGTTTTGATCGGTGAGCGACGCTGGCACTCGGACGACAGCGCCTCTTTGTGGTCTTTGTCATGGGGCATCCAGCGCACTAACTGGGTAGGTAATGTGTGCCTGAGATGGCAAAAGATATGGAATTTTTATGTCTTCGCCTCGCGCGTTTTTTCCGAGCGGACGGCAGCCAATCGGGAGCGTTGAGGGTTGACAGTGTCACCCTCCGCCAATCAGCGCGCGGCGTCAAGTGCCACCGTTGGGTTACTTACTCTGTAGTGCCACAACTGCCTCGTCATGAAATAATACGTTATTTAATTCCGTGGGTATTTCGAATGTGATTTTACTTCTCTGTCACTTTTACGTTCAATTTCTGTTGTCGAGAACGTTGTCAGAACCACAAGTCACTCTCGATTCAAGTTCACGCTGATTTCCCTTGTAAAAGTCTGTCCCTCGTGGCGGTAGGATGGCACCAGCCCCGTCCTGGTGGCACTCGTCGGTGATAATAGCTTACACCCCCGCACCGATCATAAGCAAACTTGACCTCGTGCCAGACACAAGTGCCCGGGCACCACCTCCTGCCTGCCTCGCCCTGCCCGATTCGCCGCGACCTCAAGGGCCTCCACGTGGCACCCTTGCAACCCGAAGAAGACCCGTCTGGCGAACAAGGAGGCACCAGCGAGGACCTCGTTTACCGGGATTTATGTGCAATAGACAGACCAAAGAAGTGACTAGACTTACCGAACCGCTTTGTGGTTGAACCCAGTTTTGTTTTGATTCGCTCCGCGCCCGCACGGTGACTTCCCCCAGCGCCGGCAGACCGACGGTGACGTCTTGGCCCCGCGGACGCCAAGCACGGTCGCCCTCCGATCTCAGGCCTAAAATAGTCCTTGACCCACAGGTGAGTGCAGGACGGGGAGGTCGACACACTTTGACCCCACGGGAAGGTGCGGGGTGCCAATCCCTCTCCCTTTCACCCTTGAGGAACGAATTTTGCCTTGAATTTAAATTTGGAAAGAGCAAACGGTTTTGCTGAAATGCTATCAATCATGTCGGTGTTTAAACTTTGCCTTGATTTTAAATTCATTGATATAATAGGCTTTAGAACAGGGATATAGATTTGGGTATTTTTTTTCGTCCTTTTAATCTATAGTTTTGTTAACATTAGTGGAAATGGTATGATTTACTTTAATTTGTGGTTGATTTTATTGTCTTTATTATTATTATTAATTTTGTCATTGTCAGTATTATTATTATTATTATTGTTATTGTCGTTTTCATTATTATTACTATTATTATCACCATCATTATTACCATTATTATTATTATTATATTTTTATCATTCATTACTATTGATCTTATTACATTATTTTACTATTATTGTTATAATTATTATTACTATTATTATTACTATTACATTTTTATTATTTTCATTTTTATCATTATTATTATCACTATTATTAGTAGTATGACTGTTGTTATTGTTATCATCCTTTTCATTATTATTATTATTACTATTATCATTATCATCGTTATTACTATTATCAGTAGTATTATCAGAATTTTTCTTTGCTATTACTATTACTGCTAATACTGATACTACCACTTCTACTACTACTGCTGCTGCTGCTGCTACTACTACTACTACTACTACTACTACTACTACTACTACTACTACTACTACTACTACTACTACTACTACTACTACTACTACTACTACTACTGCTACTGCTACTGCTACTGCTACTACTACTACTACTACTGCTACTACTACTACTACTACTACTACTACTACTACTACTACTACAACTACTACTACTACTACTACTACTACTACTAATATTACTACTACTACTATTATCACCGCTACTACTTATACTGCTGTTACTGCTACTATCGCTACTACTATCATCATTATCACTATAATTAATATCAGTAGTAGTATCATTATCATTACTATTGTTAATATTGTTATCGTCATTGTTATATCATTATTAGTATCACCTTTGTAATTTTAATATTATTATTGTTATTATCAGTATTATCATTATTGTTCATTTTCATTGTAATCATTGTTACTATTACCTGATTTTTTAAATAATAGTAGAACCATCACTATCATCATCTTTATCTTTAAATTCATCTTCATCTTCATCATCTTCATCATCTTCATCATTGCTCTTGTTATCATAATCAATGTTATTATCATTAATATAATAATTATTAGGATTATTCCCACTGCTACTGCTATTACTACTACAATTACTACTACTTTTGCTACTACTATTACCAATTCTGATACTACTACTATTACTACTATTCCTACTACTACAGCTGCTGCTCTTGCTATTGTCATTAGTGCTATTATTACTATTATTACTTCTATTCTTACGATTACTATTACTATTACTACTATTACTTCTACTCTTACGATTACTATTACTATTACTACTAGTGCTACTACTCAACTACAAATACAAATACTACTGCTAATACCACTCTTGGTATTACTGTAAACTACCTTATTATTGTTGCCATCATCATCATCATCATCATTACACCATTATTGTCGTTATTACTATTATCATCTTTACTAATGATATCATACTTCTAATTCTCATAATTCTAATAATTCATAATCATAATTCTAATTCTATTATTTCCATGACTGTTTTTATTCAAGATGCAGAAGTAATTAATTCTGTTATCATAATTATCAATAAAGATAGATTTTACATTGTTACTGCTATTAGAATTTGGAAGAAGTACTGTTAGTCTTTGGATTTTATCTTTGATAGTATTCTTTGCTGTTGTAATTGATACTGATGTTAATTATTGATTAATTTGCATATCAACTTCCATTATTATTATTATCGTTAACATTAGCGTCTTTTTATTACTATCAGATATGACTATTTATGTTTGTACCAGTAGTAGTAGTTGTAGTAGTAGTAGTGGTGGTGGTAGTAGTGGTAGATATATTACTAGTAGTAGTAGGAGCAGAAGTAGTAATAGTAGTAGCCTTAGAAGTAATAGAAGTAGTAGTAGTAATAGTAATAGTAGTAGTAGCAATAGTTGTAATAGTAGCAGTAGTAGTAGTAGTAGTGGCGTTAGTAGTAGTAGATATATTACTAGTAGTAGGAGGAGCAGAAGTAGTAATAGTAGTAGCGTTAGAAGTAGTAAAAGTAGTAGTAGTAATAGTAGTAGTAATAGTAGTAGTAGCAATAGTTGTAATAGTAGCAGTAGTAGTAGTAATAGTAATAGTAATAGTAATAGTAGTAGTAGCAATAGTTGTAGAAGTAGTAGGAATAATAATAATAATAGCAGGAGGAGAATGGATTGTTTGTTGTTTATCATTTTCTATTTCTTATCTGCATTTATTATCTATATTGTTTTTATTGTTATTTTGTAATCTTTTTCCATAGTTTTATTATCATAATCATCACCATCACTACTGTTATCCTTCGTGATATTTATTTGATCTTTTTACTTGTATTACTAATCTTGGTATATCATCATTATAACACGCGCTATTAAGTATATATTAGTTATAATTATTACCATCGTCTTTTATAAAAGTTTGACATAAATCTCCTGGCTTAAACATTACATAAGAAACATTTATTTTTTTCAGAAAGAATGAATTTTAAAACTTAATCCTCAACAGAACGTTTTGTTGCATGGCGCCGAATGACGCAATGGCCACGGGGGTTGCGTCATCGTGTCCCGTTGGCCGAGTCGTGATTTTGTGTGTTCGATGTCCCCTTTTGAGTGATTTTGCGATTACGTTATGTTTCCGCGGTTTTATCCTGCAATTAGATTATCATTCTCATTTATTGCCTTGTCTCCTGGTGGTTCATCTTTTGTCCTGCTTACAGCCAATGGGGGAGCGTAATTTCTTTTCTTTTTTTGTATTGTAATGGTATTTGTGTTTTATGATTGTTATTAACTGTATTTCTTGCGTTGCAGGCGATCGCACGATGCATCTCGAGGACTACACCAGCAGCCACGCTGGCTCCCCCGAGCCCCTCATACCCTCACAGCTGACCTCCTGCGACCTGGGCGGCCTCATCAGTCCTCTCGGCGAATCTCCTCTGTCGGGGTCGCCCCTGGGCCCCCCGGCGGCGTTCTCGCCCCCGACCATCAGCGTGGAGGCGCCGCAGGAGTCGGCCGCCGGAAACTCGACGTCCCTGCTGTCGACGGCCATCACGGGCGCCCTCGGCGAGCTGCACGGAGACCTCTACCTGGCAGGGGACGAGTGGCCGCCCTCCCTGGAGAACCTGCTGACGGCGCTGCCCAGCAGCTCGTCCCTCCCTGAGCTGGTCGTGACGGACCCTCGGCCCACAGAAGCCTCCATGTTCTCCTCGCCCATGCCGCCGCAGCAGCCCTCCTCGGGGCTCCTGGACCTGCCACAGAACGAAGGCCTCGACCTGTACCTGGGCGGCACCAGGTGCTCGGCGTCCCCCATGAGCGTCTCCCCGGGCGGCTCGTCGCTGCCCTCGCCCTTCACCTCCGCGCGCGGCTCCTTCAGCTCCACGCGGCGCAACAAGCGGCCCTACTCCTCCTCGCCCATGAACGTGGACGGCCTCGACCTCAACGCCATCATCCGCTCGTCGCCCACCTGCCTCAACGCCGGCTCGCCGACGCCCACCACGCAGGCGCCGCCGCTCTCCTTCTCGCCCACGGGCGGCAGCTACGGCCACATCCTCCCGCGCCCGGAGGCCAACAACAACCAGCCGCCGCGCCCCAACCTGACCTTCCAGGCCCTCCTCGGGGACGAGGAGGTCCTCAAGGCCAACAACAACAACAACCACATCAACGCCTTCCACGCGCAGAAGGTGGAGCTCAAGTGCGAGCCCGACGAGCAGCAGGGCTCGCCGCAGCACCACGACCACCAGCACCAGGACGGCGAGGAGGGCCGCCCCGGCAGCCCCGGCGAGGAGGACGGCCCCAGGTTCTGCCGCTGGGTGGACTGCAACGTGTACTTCCCTTCGCGCGAGAGCCTGTCGCGGCACATCGAGAAGGCGCACATCGACCAGCGCAAGGGCGACGACTTCACCTGCTTCTGGGCGGCCTGCCAGCGGCGCTACAGGCCCTTCAACGCGCGATACAAGCTGCTCATCCACATGCGCGTCCACTCCGGCGAGAAGCCCAACAAGTGCACGGTAAGTGGATGCGCTCACTCCTGTCTCGGTATCAAACGGCGTTCAGTAGCCAGTTCTCCCATTTCTCTTCTTTTCTCTTTCCAGTCCTCCGCTCTCTCCTCTCTTCTCTCTTCTTCTCTGTCTCTCCTTCTTCTTCTCTTGTCTCTTTCTCCTCTCTCTTTCTTCTCTTCTCTTTTTTTCCTCTCTCTCTCTCTTCTCTCTCTCTCTCTCTCTTCTCTCTCTCTCTCTCTCTCTCTCTCTCTCTCTCTCTCTCTCTCTCTCTCTCTCTCTCTCTCTCTCTCTCTCGCATC
Organism: Penaeus vannamei; assembly: GCF_003789085.1. Classification (NCBI taxonomy): domain Eukaryota; kingdom Metazoa; phylum Arthropoda; class Malacostraca; order Decapoda; family Penaeidae; genus Penaeus; species Penaeus vannamei. Next base: position 121,553 of record NW_020869974.1, read on the forward strand.
TCATTTGCGTAATACTCTGATTTATAGGCGTTCTCTCACTCTCTCTCTCTCTCTCTTTCGCATCTCATTTCCTTTCCTTTCGTATTTATATTTCTTTCTTAATGATATTGTATTGTTATCATTATTGTTATTATTAGTTTTTTTATATTCGTAGTAATTATCATTATAATTATTGATATTATTACCATTATTACCGCTCTTTGCACGTTAATTCTTTCCCTTGTCTTGTTTTCTCTCTTCTCTTTCTCTCCTCTCCGTAATTTACTCTTGTTCCCGCTCATTTACATAATGGATACGGCTAATAATGTTTCTATTATCTCTTTATTTCACGCTTAATTTCCCTTTCCTTTCCCTCGTGGTATCTCTTTGCCCTCCGGAATTTTTTTTTTTTTTGTCCTGGTAGTTGCGATAGAAGAGATGAGACTTAGAGAAGAGAGAGAGATGAGAGACGAGAGAAGAGGAGGGAGAGAGAGAGAGAAGAGAGAGAGGAGAAGAGAGAGAGAGAGAAGGAAATAGATGAGGAGAGAGAGAGAGTGAGTGTGAGAGGAGAGAGAGAGAGAGAGAGAGAGAGAGAGAGAGAAGACAGAGATGAGAGACAGAGAGAGAAAAACAAAATCATCCTTAGAATATTATTGTCATCATATCCCCATTGTTATTAAATTTCTATAATTTTTTTCCAAATATTATAAAACAAAAATTTCAAGGAAGATTTATTTTCCTCTCTTCATCTTCCGCGTCTTTGTCTGTCTTTCTCGACTTTCAAATTGCTCGTTTCGTCGTTGGAGATAATGCATTATTTCACCATTTATATTTCCACTCATTTCTCTTTTCCTGTCTTTATTTTCTTTTGTTTTTTATCTTTTTTTGTCTTTTCTCCCTCTTCTCCTCCTGCCTTACTCTAAAACCTATGCTCAAGTTGACCCTTCCAAGTTTATGACTTTTTCCCCCCTCCCCGCCCCCTCTCCCCTTCCCTCCACCAAGGTGACTCCCCGCCCCTCTCCCCACCCCCCTCTCCACCCCTCCTCCAAGCTATCGCCCCTCCACCCCCTCCTCCAAGATTTGACTCCCGCCCCCTTTTCCCCCCTCCCGCCCCCCCTCCCCACCCCTACCTCCAAGGCTTGACCTCCCCCTGCCCACCCCCCCTCATCACCCCCTTGACTCTTTCCAAGGTTGACCCCCACCTAGATCTCAAACTCGCATACGCCTCTCTCCTCTCTTCACCCCCTCCACCAGTTGACTCCCCGCCCCCCTTCTCCCCCCCCGCCCCTCCTCCACCCCCTCCTCCAAGGTGACCTCCCCCACCCCCTTCTAAATGACGCGATTTGCGTGCATTAAAAACGTTTTTAAGACCAAGAGGCCAGGCGTTCCCCGGTAGTTTATTAGGACCCAGACCACCCACCGTCCGTCTCGCCGCCGCTTACTGGGGTCTCGTGTCACCCCAGGGGCAGCCAGCAGGTCCTTGTGTGCGTGTGAGATTGTGTGCGGTGACGTGTGGTTGTCTGTGTGTGGTGTGGGGGGGTTGGTGTGTGTGGTGGTGGTTGTGTGTTTGTGTGGTACTTGTGTGTGTGGTATGTGTGTTTGTGTGTGTGTTGTGTAGTGTGTGTATGTTTGTGTGTGTGCTTCCGAGCAGTCTGAAGCGTTGCTGGCATCAGCATGTTCCATCCAATGACTGTCTGTTGTGTGTCGGTTGTAGCGTGCTTGAAGGTTTTCCGGGACAAAGAGTTTATGGAGAAAAAATGGACCCCTTGGTTCGACGCTACACCTACTTTGGCCTCTCACTCGATATAGCACAGTCCAGACGTACTCACCAACGGGATCTATCGTGCATATGTTAACCTCGGAATTACATTAGTCATCCTTCAACATATCACGTGTCGGCTACAGCAACTCGTCTAACTCCGGCAGCAGACACATACTACCCGATGTATCGCTTGGCATCAATACGCGCTCATGTACCCATGGGCTCTACTGCTACACATACATTGGTCTGTGAACATGACATACGATTGCACAGGTAATCCGCTGTCACATATATTTATATATGATAAAAAAAATTTTTCCAAACCGCGTTAAAGAATGCACCCCTACACCTCGTGCTGAACGACGACACACGCAAAAGAAAACGCTCACACACACGACGCACACGTTCTCTCTCTCTCTCTTCTCTCTCTCTCTCTCTCTTCTCTCGTCTCTCTCTCTCTCGATCTCTTCTCTTCGTCTCTCTCTCTCCTCTCCCATAAAACACAACACACACACAAAGCGACACGCATCCCTCCCAGTTCATACACGCATACGCACACCTGTCTGCATACAACACACACACGCACCCCCCCCCCCCCACACACACACGGCAAGCACTCGCGGCCCCTCTAGACACGACCGCCTTCCTGATCAAATCCTACCCACCAGAGCGATTTCCACAACGCCCACCCCCACCCCCCCCAGCCCGCACCCACACACACAGCGACTACATCTCGTAACTCCCCCCACCACACACAACACTCTGCACCAATCGTACCCCCCCAATGTAATTTTCCACCGCCACACCACACGCCACCCCACCCCAACAGCCCCCCCACACGACAAAACCACCCCCACACTTCCGACACCACATCACACAACTACACGGCACCCACCCCCATACACACACACACCACGCACCCCCTACCCTACACACTAAACCACGTACCCCCCCCACATACACATACACACACGCACCCACCCCCATACACACACCCCCACCCCCACCCCACCCCACCCCACACCACACACACACACACACGCACACGCACCCCTACACCCTCGCCCCGCACATACCCCGCGTGCACCTACCATGCCCTCTTACAAACAACAAATAATTATGGGGAAGATTCGAGAAGCTGCTCGTCTTTGGAGGAATCTTGGACAGCCGGTTCGTGTTAGGTGAATGGGCGGCGGTGACTCAGAAAGTGTGAGTGAGTGAATGAGTGTGTGAGTGTGAATTTGTGTCTGTAGGGGGGTGAGTGAGTTTTATGTGTGAGTGAGAGAGTGTATGTATGTGTGTATGTATGAGAGAGTGTGTGTGGTTTTTGAGTGAAGTGAATGAGTGAAAGTGTGTGTGAGATGAGTGTGCTGAGTGTGGCTGAAATTTGTGTCTGTAAGGGGTTGAGTGAGGACGCTTCTAAACTCCATCAATGGCGGCGTTTGTGTGGAGTGAAATGAGAGTGTGATGCGGGTGTGGGTGTGAGTTGGAATGAGTGCTGTTCAAGTAAATGAGTGTGCGTGGGGAATTATGTGTGTGTTAGAGGGCGGTTGACGTGAGTGTGTGTGTAAGTTGAATAGGAGAGTCTGTGTGTGTTGATGTGAGTGAAGGAGAGAGTATGTTGAAGTGATCATGAGTGGTAGTGATAATTTGTGTCTGTAGGCGGGTGAGCTGAGTTGTGGAATGCAGTGTTTTTTTTTTTTTTTTTTTGAAGTGATGTGTGAGGTCAGTAAATGAGTGTGTGAGCTGAATGAGGCTTGTGTGTGTGAATTTGTCCGAGCGCGATCTCTCCGAAGGTCAATCGCATTGGTCTCGCCACTACAGTCCTCTAGCCTAGCTCTGATCTGATGCTCCTGCTGTGGTTTGAGTGTGTGTGTGTGCGTGTTGTGTGTGTGTGCTAGATTTAAACCCCCTGCCCCCTGACATGTGTTGTTGCACATGCTGTGTTGTGTGCGTCGCTTCCCTTGTCCTGCGGAGCGCTCTTCTGTCCATGGATAACTTTCACCCACAATCGGTCGTATTAATTTGTAAAACTCTACTGCTTTTCTCTCTTTTTTTCCATCCCCTTCCTTCATATTATATTGTTATTTATATTCATATCATATCTTGAATTATCATCAGTTTCTTCTCCCTATTTCATAGTTTTTCTCTCTCTCTCTCTCTCTCTCTCTCTCTCTCTCTCTCTCTCTCTCTCTCTCTCTCTCTCTCTCTCCTCTCTCTCTCTCTCTCTCTCCTCTCTCTCTTTCTCTCTCTCTCTCTCTCCTCTCTCTCTTTCAGCTCCTTCTTCCTCATCATCCCTCTCCTCTCTCTCCTTCTTCTCTTTATCTCCTTCGCCTTTCCGCTCTACTTCGGTATACTCTCTCCGTGCGCACTATTACTATCTCGCTATCTATCTATGATACTCTCAATGCTGCTGCTCTCTCGTTTAGCTCTCCCTCTTCCGTCCAGCACGCCTACGCTAACCACCTCCCGGACTATACTCTCATCTACAATATTGCCCTCGACATCGCTCTGCCTGTCTCGTGCGTTTCAACTCCTCTCGACCATTCACCTCGTCCAATTCCTCCTCCTTCTCTCTCTCTCCCTTCCTCATTGTTATCTCGACGAACTGTCTCCGTTACAACTTATGCTCTTTACCCTACTTTATTCTCTCTCTCTCGATTCTTTGAGCTCCCTCGCATCTTGTACTCCCTCTGCCTCTCGGTCCCTCCCTCGTATCTCCCTCTCACCTCTCCTCCTCCCTCTCCTCCCTACACCTCTCGTGTCTACGTTCGTAGCTCTCCCCTGCTTCTACCCTCTCGTCACTCTCTCGTCGTCTCTCCACTTCTTCTCCTCTCCTCCCTCCGAGCTTACTCTCATCATCCTCTTCCCTTCCATCTTCATCGCATCATTCCCGTCTCTCTCTCTCTCTCCCTGTCTCTCTCTCTCACCTCTGCTTCTCCAATCTCACTCTCTTCCATCCCTCCCTCTCCCCTCCCCTCTCCCTTTCCCCTCTCCCTCTCCCTCTTCTCCCATCCCCTCCCTCTCATCTCTCATACGCACCCCCCATGGTCTCCCTTCACCTCCTCTATCTCCATACTGGCGAGCAGATGAAGACAGTCAAGAAGCACATCATATGTTAACCCTTCTCCTTCTAACATTTCACATCTTACAGTACGATCCCGTGTGGCGCAGCCTCTACCCAGCGGTCCTTCAACTGTTACCCAGAATAAACTACAAGGGGAAAGAGATGACCGGAGAGACGTAGGGAAGGCGGGGAGGGCTAAGAAGGTGGATAGAGGCGAGGTGTAGATGAGGGCGGGAGGAGAGGGATGGGGCAGGGAGAGGCGTGCGGTGGTGTTGAGGGGAGGGAGGGACTGGAGAGGGGGTTGTGAAGATCGGGCGGCGAGGTGCATAAAACGGTGGTGGGGGGAAAGGGGGGGGAGGGGGGGGAGGGAGAAAAAGGGGGGTGGGTGCGGGGGGGGGGATTTTTTAGTTTTTTTGGGGCGGGGGCCCCGCGCCTGACGAGGGAAGCCGGGACGGGAAAAGAGGGGCGGGGTGAGGGAGCGGAGAAAGGGGAGAGACGACGGGGGAGGAGCAGAGACAGGAGAGAATGAGTTAAGTGGAGAGAGGAGAGACGGGTGAGGAAAAGGGGAGAAGAGAGGAGACAATGAGCAGATGGGATAAGGGAGAGGGGGAAAGGGGAGAAGAAGAGAAGAGGAGAGAATAAGTATATACGATAAAGAAGAAGAGGGAGAGGTGAAGAAGGGGGAGGAAGAGGAGGGGGAGGGTGGAAGAAAGCAGCAGAGACACCAGGGCCTTCTACTCTTACTCCGCAGACCTCTTGCGCTTTGACAAACGTCCCCAACACTCGTGGTGATTACTGGTGTTGCTGGACTTAAAACGCCACTTGATATGCCCTCGTGCATTAAGTGTTCCGAAGTGCCCCGTGTTATCCTTGGAGAATTTCGAGATTGCCGAGTCGCCAGTTCGAGTCGGGTTCGCGTCTCTGGTCCGAGTCCGAAACCGCGATCGTCCCTCCCTCCGTCCGGCGCCGGGATCGTCATCTGGTGCCTTCAGGAGGTTCTCCTTCATCAGGCGGGGCGGGGGGGGGGGGATCGATTATCTCGCGAGGATCTAGACTCAGCGGCGTAAAGCAAGGGACGAGAAAGTCAGCTTCCTTTCTCCCGCGCGCGTAACCCGACACTTTTTTATCTGCGTTCCTTAATTGCCGACGCTCTCTTGTTAACTGCTGCTTGTTTCGAGGGTTCGGTTGTGAGGATCTGTCATGATTTTAGAACAGCGGGATTAGGATGCTGGATCACGGACAGATAACAGACGCAGGAGACACAAGAGAAGGAGGAACAAATGTCTGTTCCCCTGTGACGAGCCCTTCCCAAGGTGATGGATGGGAGCCATGTACTGTGTCACTCCCGCGTTTAACCTTCTGGCGGCCGACTCAAATTTATAACATTCAGCAGGAGAAGAGAGCTCTTTTCCCACACTTTCAACACGTAGCCAAAGCTCCTAATAACCCTCCGACGCTAGATATTACCCGCCAGCTAATGAATGAAAACGTGTAACCCGTCCGTCATCGCGGCGGGGCTTAGGGAGTACATCTTTCACATTTTTATTCACGCGGTCTTTGTGTGTTCTCTGGTTACGTCTCTGCGTGATGCACGAGGGATTCTCTCGTTGCAGCACGCGGGCCGGGGACTTATCACTATCATCGGTTTATAGCTCTTGAATTTCCTTAACGTCCGAGGGTGATATTCAATAGGCGAAAGATGTAATCCCCAGGACGCTTCGGCTGCGCACCTTTGAAATTATTTCGAAAATTCGCCTTCCTTGTTTTTCATGGGTCGTTAGCTGTCTGGGCAATAGATTACGTAGTCGTAGTTCAAAGAGACGATTAATCTTTGTGGAAGGTTATAAAAAAAATACTTTCAGAACTTTAAACGTTAGAGCTTTTCTGGAGCAGTTTTGTAAATAAGGAAGCATGCGTCGTAGTAGAATTTTACATGTGTGCGAGAGAGAGAGAGAGAGAGAGAGGAGGTGTGTGTGTGTGTGTGTGTGTGTGTGTGTGTGTGCGAGTGTGTGTGTGTGCTAAGCCGATTACTAATTTTAACTCATTTTGTAGAAATGCCTTGGGTAACACGTATTTTCTGAAGAATAAAAGGCACATTTTCCCTGGAATGATTGCAGCAATTTGAAACACAAATATTTCCGTTACCTTGGAGGCACACTAGAGAAAAAGAATATGATAAGCCGGTAAATTATCTTAATTATCAATGCATATGCAGTAATGATGCCGTATCCATTTAATTTCCGACACCGAGCGCACGTTGCAGAGTTATTTATATAGATCTCGGGGTGTGATTTGTGAATGATTAGGTTAGGGTTCTGCGCATGCGCGTGTGCGTGCCAGGCCGCGTCCGTGCCTGCAAGAGCATATGTCGCCATCATTCAGTCATGAAATACGATTCGGTAAATGAATAGACTCACTCACAAAAAAAGACACCAACCTCAAAAAAATAATAAGCAAGCTAACGTCTTAACCTTTGATATTTGATTTAGAAATATTCAAATTCATCCGGGATATTATCTCTCGCGGGTAAACAGCGGATCTGGACGCGCCAACTCGTCCGATTCCGTGGCGATGGCGTGTGTTATTTTTTCAGGCCATCTTTGCCAGCCGTTCCCAGGAGGAAGGTGCTTAACCCACTCCAGCGCAGACGTACACACACGCGCGCGCCCACGCAAACGCATACTCAAGAACATATGCATGCGTGCTAAAATAAACGCGTGTATATTTAGGTTACTTACACGCGCGCACTCACGCACACGCACACACACACACACACACACACACACACACACACACACACACACACACACACACACACACACACACACACACACACACACACACACGCACACACACACACACACACACACACACACACACACACACACACACAATTCCACGCATACTCGCTCACTTATATATACATACACACAAACAAACACACACGCCCCTCTCCTTCCCCTTCCTCTTGGATGAGCTCAAGGTGGCGAGCGAGCGATGGTGGGCGGCGATGAGTAATTATGAGTGGTATCCACACCCACGCCCAAGGGGGTCGGTGGGTGAGAACCATCACGCCGCACTCCTGCCGCCCTCTGCTTAACTGCCTGCTGAAGGGGGAGGCTTGTTTGGGTATGCTTGTGGGTATGTGCTTGTTTTGGTTTCTATTTAGGTGTATTTTAGGATTTTAGATGTATTTTAGGATTCTTTCTACGCTGAATGGACGGATAATGAGGTTCCCTTCGCTTCTGTGTAAGTAAGCCGGTTAAACGATCACGGAATAAGCACTGAGGTGATATTAAAAGCAAGAGCACAGCAGAGCCACTCCGTCACCAGCGCGCAGAGCAGAACCCAACCCCGAGTTTCGCAAGAGCACAAAAGAACGCACGTTTGCGAAGGCTTCGTTTCCTCGTCTGGCGTGACAAAAACAAAGCCCTTCACGGCAGTCCAGAGGCAGACGACAACCCCCCGCGACCTCCCCCCCTCCCCCCCCCCCTCTTGACGGAGTTCCTGGCCACTCTGCCGCCAGCGCAATCCCTCCCATATTATTGTTTGTGGTCCCCGGCGCTCAGTTAGGCTCACCGATGTTAGCGAGCGAGGCGTCCAGGCTCTCTGAAGTTTTAATTCTGCGTGTGGGTCAGCGTCGGCGCCCTAAGCCCCGAGCGCCAGGCCTGCAGACAAAAACAAACGCGCGAGGCTCAAGTGTCACCAGCGCCCCCCTCGGGCCGGCCGCCTCTCCGCCGTCCTTGCTCCCTCGCCGTCGTCTTGGCAACGCCGCGCCCGCTTCTTGCGAATCCTTGCAGCTTTTGGAAGCGCTGAGTGCCATCTTCCTCCCAGCTGGTCCGAAGTGCCTGCGTCCGCCGCCGGGGGGGAGGAGGAGGGGGAGGAGGGAGGAGCCTACTTACCGCGCTGACAGTGGGGCTGTAAACGTCTTGGGCGGCTGGGAAGGCGCGAGCTGGGAAGTCCTAGAGCATCCTGCGCCGAGGGAAGGGTGGCTCTCGGGGCTGCACTTAAGCACCCTTTTTTATCCCGTCGCTTCTATTTTTTCGGGCGTCGTTAGCCGTCGCGGACCGGCGTGGCGGCCATAACGAGGCTTGATTAATTGCGCGTCGTCTGCGGACTTCACTGTCGTCGACGGATCCAGTTTCCGGCGTTGGGTGGCGAGGGAGGCGGCGCTGATTCACGAAGCCCCGAAGCCCGGCATTTCCGCCCCTAATACGACACATTTCAAGGGAAACACGCGCCGCCGGTTTGTAAACAGTCGATTCCGGATTCCCTTCTGCCGGGACAGAGAAGCCCACGCCCGCGCACCTCTCATGTATCATAATTCGTGCTTCGCCTTATCAGCCGTACCCTCCGATGCGCCAAAGAGACCGTGCTTCTATTTCGGAAGGAGCAGACGTGATTCGAAGGTAAATTGCCAGAGAGAGCAGCGAGCGGCGTGAAGACCCAGCCACCCTTCCTCCTTCGGCACCTCCGTCGTGGTGGACGTTATCACTATCATAACAAAGTGCTGGCGAGAAGCTGCACAGGCAACATCTCCACGCAGTCGCTTTCCTCAGCTGCCTCGTCGCTTTTTTCTGCAACTGTTCCTCCAGCTTGGACTTAATCCTGACGGCAGTGGTTGGCTGAGGCGTCCCCGTGATGGCTTGTGGTGCCAGCCGCGCCTTAGTACTCCTCATGCTTGTGGTCGCCATTTCCCTTCGGTATTTCCTCGAGGGTTCGCCGGAGGAGACACGGCGGCGTTGGCGGGGCTGCGTCTTAATGGCTGGAGATTGCTGTTGGCGACACTGCGTCACGTCACTCTTATTTTAACGGAGATTAATCGTATCTCCCCCATAATATTTCGAAGGACACGTTCCATAAAAACAAGAAAAGGTTAAGGCTATAAATAGATACATAAACAGACGATTAGCCGGATGTGTATATTTGTCTGTGTGTGTGTGTGAGTATGCATGTTTTGTGTGTGCCTGTGTGTGTGTACAAGCGCGCGCATATCTTCCGCGCGTGTGTATTTTTGTTTACACATACATGTTATTGAGTGCGTGTGCATGCGAGTGCAGAGAACACGTGCAGGAAACACAAGGCGATGTCCCCGGCGTGAGTTTGCTTGCTGGCACCGAGTGTATGTGCGAGAGTGTTTATGTGTGTTGCCGAGTTGACAAGTTGGCTCAGGGAGAGGTGGCTGGCACTGTAATGCCAAGTGTCAGTATGAATGAGCGCCTGGCCTTGTCTCGCGTCGGGGCCAGCTTGGCGGCGACCTGAACGAGCTCCTCCCGGGGTGCTGTGCCATGGGAAAGAGGTGGAGGTTTAAGAGCTTTTGTGGTGGGTTTGACTTTTTGTTTTGGTTCTTTTGTGGAGGTTTAAGGCTGTTTGGTGGAGGTTTAGGACTTTTTGGGTTTAACTTTTTGGGGGTAAGACTCTTTTGTGGAGGTTTAAGACTCTTTTGTGGAGGTTTAAGACTTAAGACTTTTGTGTTGTTTTAAGACTTTTTGTGGAGGTTAGACTTTGTTTTAGGATTATCTCTTGATGGAGACTTGACTCTTTACTGTGTAGGTTGAACTTTTCTATGCAGGTTTAACTCTTTTTTCTGATGTAGATTAACTTTTTTTCTTTTACTTAATTCCTCAAACCTCGTTTTGTTTCTTTTCGCTCATTAACTAATTTCGTTTGATTTTTTTTTATTAAATGTTCCATTACGTTTAAAACAATAGAAAATACATCTGTCAGTTGACATTTTTCACAAGTTATTTTGTTATATAACCGGCTCTTCAAACTTAAGCTGCTTTCTTATCAGTATTAATCCCACTAATCGTCTTTTCTCACTTAACCCATTCCAATCCCACAAGCAAAATACGACCGACTTATTACACGCTTCTTTAAATTCTTTCCACCCCTCCTTCTAACCCTTTTCCCCTTGCCGTCTTCGTCTCGGGTTTTCGTCGCTCTTATTCTCATTATTACCCTTCTCTTTATCTTCTCTTCCCCGAGGTCGTGACAGCAGTGCCATTACGGAATCGGGACAAAAAATAATCACAACAGCGGTGGCTCTGAGCGGATGACACGCTGAGCAGAGAGAGAAAGAAGAGATGGGAGAGGGAGGGAGGGAGGGACGAGGGAGGGAGGGAGGGAGGGAGGCAGGGAGGGAGGGAGGGAGAAGGAACGGGAGAAGAAAGGAGGAGAAGAGAGGAGAGAGAGAGAGGAGAGAGAGAGAGAGAGAGAGAAGAGAGAGACAGACAGACAGCAGAACGAGACAGGAAACAGGAATAGAGGGAGGGAGAGAGAGTATGAGAGAGAGTGAGAGAGGGGAGAGAGAGAGAGAGAGAGTATGTGTGCTGTGTGTGTTGTGTGTGAGGGGGAGCGTTATGTGTGTGTGAAACCACAAAGGTTCATGAGAATGTTCGAATCCACCTAACCACGTGACACCGTCCAAACCTCCGCGATCCTAAACATTACATCCTCTTTTTAATACGAACTCCTTCTGCCCTACGATCTCCACATTCCTGTATAGTTTATTCCTATCACATTCATCGGTAAAACATCGCCCGCAATATCTCTAACTTCCTCTTAACTTTCCTCTATTAAAACTCCACTCACAACGCACAATATCGCCTCCCCGGTTTCCCTCTCCATATTCCAGGAAGACCAGACGCTTATCGCGAGATAAAGTCCCCCTGTAACCCGGTCATATCTCTCTACCTTAAAGCTATAAGAACGCTGAACAAAAAAAAAAACGGGTTATCTGTTTACCAATAAACGTACTATGATTCCTCTTTACACGGAGCCTCTTGAGATAGGACACTGGGTGCGTGCCGTAGTAAATAGAGAAGAATGCTGACGAGCTGATGTCCCTGATGAGGAAATATAGTGTGTGTGGTTAGTGATGGCGCAGTTGGAGTGACAGCCTGGGAAATGGGGAGGAATATCCTAGATGGGGTGGCTGAGGTCACGCGAGGTCGCCCTGGTGGTGGTGACCTCGTATACGGAAGATCGGTAGGCTTGTATATGTCACCTTTTAGAACCCTCCGTCCCTCGTCTGAAGCTTACAAAAACGAATACAAACTATCCCGTCTCTCATCCTGAACTTACAAAATTATACAAATTATCTAAAATCACATTAAAATTCATTAACTAACCAGGAGGACGTTAATGTTAGTTGTAGACTCAATGGACTGTGAGCGTTATATTTTTTTTCCCTAAGTGTTGAATGGCCTGCGAACATGTCCCTGTGTTAACCAGCGTGAGAGCACTTTCTCTTGTGTTGACTGACAGGGGAACGCACCATCCACACACAGGTCACCCTCGTGTTGACGGCCGTGAATTTATGTCATGGAGTTTTTTTTCTCTCTTCTCATAACATTTCCGTCGCGTCTGAGTGCCATTAGGCTGATATCATGATGGGAAATAATCTGATGAAATCAATTAAGATATCAAGAGCTCGGATGAGTGGTAAAAAGTGGTTCAATGATTTTTTGTTTTGTTTTGTGAATGCGTTCTTATTTGTATTATGATGTTCTGTGATTATTGTTCTCCTGTTGTACTGTTGTTGTTTTAATCCCGACAAATATGATTTTGATATGTTGTTAATGGTGTTTATTAGAAGATACGACATTTTTGGTTGGGATATTTTTACAATCAGTAATTACTAAAGTCCCAAGTACATCTTTGCCTTGAGAAAAAAATGGTATGATATTACCTCATGCATATCTACGTTTATTTTTTTACACCTCTTTCTTCATCTCTCCTTCCCCTTCTCTCGTTTATTTATTTATATATTCACACTTTTTCTCTAAAGGCTATCTAGCTTAGGTATCACAACTACGTCAGGAGACCGTTACAAAGACACTGAGACGACGCTTTAAGATTTTTTTTCTCTCTCTCGCTCTCTCTCTCTCTCTCTCGTTTTCCTCGTTCCTCTCTCTCTCTCTCTCGCTCTTTCGTTCTTCTTCGTTCTGTCTCTCTCTCTCGTTCTTCTCTCTCGTTCTCTCTATCTCTCTCTCTCTCTCTCTCTCTCTCTCTCCTCTCTCTCTCTCTTCGTCTCTCTTCTCTCTTCCTCTCTCTCTCTCCTTCTCTCTCTCTCTCTCTTCTCTCTCTCTCTCTCTCTCTGTCTCTCTCTCTCTCTCTCTCTCTCTCTCTCTCTCTCTCTGCTCTCTCTCTCTCTCTCTCTCTCTCTCTCTCTCTCTCTCTCTCTCTCTCTCTCTCTCTCTCTCTCTCTCTCCTCTCTCTCTCTCTCTCTCTCTCTCTCTCTCTCTCTCCTTCCTCTCTCTCTCTGTCTCTCTGTCTCTCTCTCCTCTCTCTTCTCTCTTTTCTTCTCTCTCTCTCTCTTCTTCTCTCTCTCTCCTCTCTCTCTCTCTCTCTCTCTCTCTCTCTCTTCTCTCTTCTCTCCTCTCTCTCTCTCTCTCTCTCTTTCTATCTCTCTCTCTCTCTCTCTCTCTTCTCTCTCGCTCTCTCTCTTTCTCTCTCTCTCTTCTCTCTCTCTCTCTCTCTCTCTCTCTCTCTCTCTCCTCTTCTCTTCTTCTCTCGCGCTCTCTCTCTTGTTATCTCTTCTCTCTCCCTCTCTCGTTCTTTCTCGTGTCTCTCTCTTTCAGTTCTTCCTCGTTATCTCTCTCTCTCTCTCTCTCTCTCTCTCTCTCTCTCCTCTCTCTCTTCCTCTTTCTCTCTCTCCTCTCTCTCTTCTCCTCTCTCATCCCTCGTTTTCTCGGGACAAAATTAATGCATTATCCCCTTCTTCTTCTTTTCGTTCATCTTTCTTTCTATTTGTCTTTTTTACCGTTTTTGTTGTCAATTAGCGCTCTCTCCCCCCTCACCCACCCCACCACCCTCCCTCCATTGGCTTCCCTGGTTATTCATCGTATTTTTTTCCTTTCTCATGCTCATTTTTCTGAGATAATGGGGATGTATTTTTTGGTTCTATTTGTGTATATGTCTTGATGTATGTGTGTAAATGTGTATTGGGTTTTTTTTGGTATTTTTTTTGTTTGTTATTTTTTGGATGTAGGTAGGAGTATGTATGGGATTTTTTTTATTGAGAGTCAGGGATGTATATGTTTATGGGGTTTTTGAGATTATATTATTGAGGAAGATTCGATGAGGGTGAGAGGAGGAGAGAAGAGAGGAGGGTGAGGAGAGGGTGAGAGGTAGTTTTTGGGTGACTAAGAGTGAGATTGAGGCGAGAAAGAGAGGAGATTGGAGGATGAGGGAGAGAGGAGAGAAGACGGGGACGGGAGGCAGTGGGTATAGGGAGTGAGGTTTAGAAGTGAGGATAGTGGAAGGGAGGAGGAGGAGAGGGTGAGAAGAGGAGAGTGCAGAAGTGGAGGTAAAGAGGGAAGTGAGTTGAAGTGGAAGGGGAGGGGAAGAGGGAGGGGGAAGGATTTTAGGAGGCAGTCGAGGAGTTGAGAAGGGAGGAAGAGGAGAGGCGGAGGTGAGGGGAGGAGAGGGGAGAAGTGAG
>NW_020869974.1:138305-140805 GCF_003789085.1 Penaeus vannamei
TCTCTTCTCTCTCTTTCTCTCTTGTCTTTCTGTCACATCTTTTTTTTTCTCTTTTTCTTTTATTATAGATATATATATATATATATATATATATATATATATATATATATATATATTATATATATATATATATATATATATATATATATATATATATATATATATATATATATATATATATATATGACGAACATGTGTGTGTGAATAGACCCATAGATGGATGGACAGATAATTAAATTAATACATTTGTATGTCTGCTTTTCCCATTCATTACCCTTATATTTTCCTAAGCTTTTTGTTTCCCTTTTATCTTTCATTTTCTTTCTCCTCCCTTCCCCTTCCCTTCCTTTCCCCCCCCTCTCTCTTTCTCTCTCTTTCTCTCTCGATCAGTCGCTATCTCTCTCTCTCTCTCTCTCTCTCTCTCTCTCTCTCTCTCTCCTCTCTCTCTCTCTCTCTCTCTCTCTTTCAGTCTGTAGCTATTTTTTTTCTCTCTCTCTCTTTTCCACTGTCTTCCTTTCCCCTTCTCCCTCCTCCCTTTCCTCCCTACTCGTCCCTCTATCTCCCTCCCCCCCCCTTCCCCCCCTCTCCAACAGGGAAGACCGAAATCTGAAAAGTAATTCTTTGAAACCTGAGACCTGAGGGGGAAAAAATGTGATTTATACGTCACGTTGTATGAATCTTCCTTTCCTTTTCTTGAGGGTGAATTAAGGCGAAGGGAGGAGGAGGAGGAGGAGGGGAAGGGGTAGGAAGAGGGGAAAGAGGGATAAAAAGGGGAGGAGGGTGTAGGAGAGTAGAGATGGAAGGGGGAGGTTGCAAAGATATAAGTTTTATACACCGGATGATACCGCACGACACGCATGGCGAAACTCAACTCTTTTCCCATTTTCTTTTTTTTCTTTCGTTTTCTATCCAGGGGTAACTTTAGGATAATGTTTGTCTTTCCGTCGGTGTTTGTGGGTTAACCCCTGGATTATTGTATTTCTTTTATATGGATGGAAGTTTGTTTTTATTTCGTGTTGTTGTTTTTGTGTGTGTGTTTCGCTATTGTTTTTTTTTTTTATGGAGGCTGTATAAGGTTCTGTTGTGTCTATTTCTTTTTCTTCTTCTTTTTTTGTCTTATGGGATCTTGCCCGTTTTTTGTTGTTGTCTTTTTCATGTTATCATTTTTATTGCCTTGAGCTTTTCCCTTCATTTTTTTTTTTGATTAATTATTTTCGTTATTCATTATTCTGTTTTCTTCTTTCAATTCTTCAATTGCCGTTTCCCCTTCTCCTCCGTCTCCTCCTTTTCCACCTTCTCCTTCTCTCTCTTCCACCTTTTCCTTATCTTTCTCCTCCACCTCCTCCTTTTCTACTCTCCTTCTCTTTCTCCTTCTTTCTCTGTCCTTTTCCACTTCCACCATCTCTGTTGGTAAATTTAGGACCTGGCTGCACTTGTTATTATTATTATTATTATTGTTGTTGTTGTTTCTTTGTTGTTGTTGTTGATAATGATGGTGTTTGTTTATGTTTTGTTCTCGTCATTTGTATCATCATTATCGTTATCAGTAATTTTAGTATTATTGTGTATTCTATCGTCTTTGTTATTATCATTATTGTTATTATAATTTCTACTACTATAACTACTACTACTATTATCATTAGCAATTACCTTTATATATGGGCTTTGTAAGTGTGCGTGTATGTAGCTAGTTAGACACAGACAGATAGATAAACAGATAGCTCGTTATATACATAAAGATATAGATAGATGGTTCGTTGTATAAAGACAAGTAGATATAGATAGAAACTTAGTATATAGATATACATAAATACTAACATCATTCAGTCATTCGTCCCCAACCTAAAGTATAATTTGAGAGAAAATAAACACAGAAATTCCACCTAAATGTGAACACTTTAGGGAAATTTTTACCGTTAACTCCGGGTCATGTACGAGAGAGTCGCGGCTCAACCAGTGTGTGTTCACTTCTTCCTGGGATATTAAGTCGGTCATAACCTTAATCCTTTTTACACCCAGCTAAATTAGCCTGAGTTAAAATAGCAACAGCATCTTTACGTGTCGTCTTACATTTCTGCGCGGGGCTGGGGTTGAATTTTGGATTGCTAGATTTGTGGAATAAAAGTCTACGTTTTCCTTTTTTATTTCAGGCTATTTTTCTCTTCCTTTTTTGGGGGGGTAATGGGGAAGGTATAGGTTGTATTGATGGGTATTCAGATGCGGTGTGATTATATTTAGGTTAAATCGCGGGAAATTGTATTCGGAATCTCAATTTCACCTTTTTTTAATCCTTCTTTCCTTTGTTTCCTTTCCTTTCTTCAAAGTTCACCCCCTTTCGCTAATATTTCATAAACATTCACGACCTTAATGCTATGCAGCTGCGCCTAAACTTTGAACGAAATTGTTTCACTCGACTCCTTAGTGTTTCTGTGTGTGTTAAGCGGTTTCAAATTTCCCGCCACATATGGCCCCACGCATGCGCAAAAAGTGCGACGTTTGG
>NW_020869974.1:145805-150805 GCF_003789085.1 Penaeus vannamei
TTTCATGCTCTACTTCCCCTTTAACATATCTTCTTTCACATCCATTTATTACGAGATATTCTTATCAGTTCATTAAAGTATTTCCCTTTATTTTATCTTTTTATTTTTCTTCTTTTTATTTATCTCTCTCATTCTTTGTTCCTGCTCTCCACCCTTCTTCACACGCCTCTATGACGCGATGCCCTTATCAAACCTTTTAATTATTCCCCCTTTATTATCTTCTTTTCATTTTCTCTCTTTCCTTCTTTCTTCCTGCTCTCCACCCTCCTTCACAAGCCTCCACGACACCACGTCTTTATCAGTCCATTTAATTATCTTCCTTTTTATCTCGTTTATTCTCTCTTCCTGCTCTCCACCCTCCTTCACACGCCTCCACGACACCATGTCCTTATCAATCCATCTAATTATTTCCCCCTTTATCTCGTTTATTCTCTCTTCCTGCTCTCCACCTTCCTTCACAAGCCTCCACGACACCATGTCCTTATCAATCCATCTAATTTTTCCCCCTTTATCTCGTTTATTCTCTCTTCCTGTTCTCCTCCCTCCTTCACAAGCCTCCACGACACCATGTCCTTATCAATCCATCTAATTATCTTCCCCCTTTATCTCGTTTATTCTTTCTTCCTGCTCTCCACCCTCCTTCACAAGCCTCCACGACACCATGTCCTTATCAATCCATCTAATTATCTTCCCCCTTTATCTCGTTTATTCTTTCTTCCTGCTCTCCACCCTCCTTCACACGCCTCCACGACACCATGTCCTTATCAATCCATATACTTATTTCCCCCTTTATCTCGTGTATTCTCTCTTCCTGCTCTCCACCCTTCTTCACACGCCTCCACGACACCATGTCCTTATCAATCCATCTAATTATTTTCCTTTTTCCTCTCGTTTATTCTCTCTTCCTGCTCTCCACCCTCCTTCACAAGCCTCCACGACACCATGTCCTTATCAAACCATATAATTATTTTCCCCTTTATCTCGTTTATTCTCTCTTCCTGCTCTCCACCCTCCTTCACAAGCCTCCACGACACCATGTCCTTATCAAACCATATACTTATTCCCCCTTTACCTCGTTTATTCTCTCTTCCTGCTCTCCACCCTCCTTCACAAGCCTCCACGACACCATGTCCTTATCAAACCATATACTTATTTCCCTCTTTATCTTGTTTATTCTCTCTTCCTGCTCTCCACCCTCCTTCACAAGCCTCCACGACACCATGTCCTTATCAATCCATTTAATTATTCCCCCTTTATCTCGTTTATTCTCTCTTCCTGCTCTCCACCCTCCTTCACAAGCCTCCACGACACCATGTCCTTATCAAACCATATAATTATTTCCACCTTTATCTCGTTTATTCTCTCTTCCTGCTCTCCTCCCTCCTTCACACGCCTCCACGACACCATGTCCTTATCAATCCATATACTTATTTCCTCCTTTATCTCGTTTATTCTCTCTTCCTGCTCTCCACCCTCCTTCACACGCCTCCACGACACCATGTCTTTATCAATCCATATAATTATTTCCCCCTTTATCTCGTGTATTCTCTCTTCCTGCTCTCCACCCTCCTTCATTATCAATCCATCTAATTATCTTCCTTTTTCCTCCCTCCACAGTTCAAGGGATGCACCAAGGCGTTTTCGCGGCTGGAGAACCTCAAGATCCACCTCAGAAGCCATACAGGAGAAAGGCCCTATATTTGCGGCTATCCTCACTGCATGAAAGCCTTCTCGAACTCCTCAGATCGCGCCAAACACCAGCGGACCCACGTGGATGCTGTAAGTCGTCGGGTGTATATGATTTGTCTGAAAAAGCTTTTTTTTTTTTTTTTTTTTTTTTTTTTGGATTATGCTAATTACGGTTCGCGCTTCCGGTCTGCAGAGTTTGCAGAATGAGTTAATTTTTTGTTTTTTTTAAATTGTTGTATGAGTTAACTTTTTTTCTTTTTTTTTTTTAAGTTCACGCTTTGCCGCTTTTAATGGGTGACATGTGAGAGTTGTGTTCATTTTATTATGCGCTTTTGTGTCAGAGTGCTCGGCTCTGACACATTGTCTAGGGTAAACAAAATGTTGAAAGTTTTAGCTTTTAAAATATTTGGTGTTGAACATATCTGCTTTTAGACAATGTATTTCAATTTAGAGATTTATTGTACTCCAAGTCTCATTTTATGTTCATCTTCCTCTGTCATTCATATTTCTGATAGTAAAAAAAAATCACTCTTGGATTATCACAATGTCTTCCATCCAACTTCCATTAAGAATTGTTCAAAAGTAAATCCAGGAAGATCTAATCTCACACGCAAGAGGGCGAGAGACACGCATCACGGAGTCGGTAACTCGAGCAGTTATGACAAGATAACAAACAAGAAAAACCTGGGCGCATCCTGCTCCTCCTCCTCCGCTCTGCGCCCGAAACAACTCACGCCCATCTCACTGCTACCGCCACTGTCACTGTCACTGTCTCTGTCAATGTTATTGTCACTGCTACTGTCACTAGCATTGTCAACGTCATTGTCACTGCCACTGTCGTAGCGATTGCCACTATCACTCACTGTCAGTCATTGTCACTGCCACTGTCACCGCTACTGTCACTATCATTATCAAAGACATTGTCACTGCCACTGTCATTGCCATTGTCACTGTCATTGTCACTGCCACTGTCATTGCCATTGTCACTATCACTCACTCTCAATGTCATTGTCACTGCCACTGTCATTGCCATTGTCACTATCACTCACTCTCAGTGTCACTGTCACTACCGTTGTCACTGTCAGTCACTATCTCTGTCAATATCATTGTCATTGCCACCATCACTGCCACTGTCCCCGCTACTATCAGTAACATTACCACTGCCACAACCCTTGCCACTGTCACCGCTTCTGCCGCTTCCACTTCCACTGGCACTGGCACTGACCCGCCCCCTTCTCGCCCACTCGCAGAAGCCGTACGTGTGCTCCGTCCCCGGCTGCAAGAAGCGCTACACGGACCCTTCCTCCCTCAGAAAACACGTCAAGAACCACTCGGCGAAGGAGCAGGCGCTGGCGAAGAGAAAGGTGAGGGGGAGCTCTTGTTCGGGTGACGCGCGTGTGTGGGTGTGTGTGTGTGTGTGTGTTGTGTGTGTGTGTGTGGTGTGTGTGTGTGTGTGTGTGTGTGTGTGGTTGTGTGTGTGTGTGTGTGTGGTGTGTGTGTGTGTGTGTGTGTGGTGCGTGTTTGCTTGTTGGAGTGAGTGTGTGTGTGTGTGTGAGTGAATGTGTGTGTGTGTTGTTGGTTTGTGTGTGTGTGAGAGAGTGAGTGAGGGAGAGTGTGTGCTTGCTGGAGTGTATGAATTTGTCTGTGCTTTTGTGCGAGCGCTTGTATACCTCCATGTGTTCTGTACATCTATGTTTATGCGTAAAATAACAAAAAAAAATCATCCTATCCAAAATGTCACCTCGAAACCCTTCCCACGAGAGTTCACGCGTTCCCCTCCCTGAGTTCACGCGTTCCCTTACCTGAGTTCACGCGTTCCCTTACCTGAGTTCACGCGTTCCACCTCCCTCAGATGCGTTCCGGCGACGACGACTACCGGGGGTCCTCGCCAGGCTGCATCATGCCCGGGATGGCGCTGGACTCGGACGCGCCCCTCATGGAGCACGACGCCTTCCAGCACAGCGGTGAGTCTACAACCGCCCCCTTTCGCCCTGTCCGATTTTTTTACCATTTGGAATACTTTATAAGCTGTTCAGAGTCAAAATTCAGCAAATGGATAATGTAATGATATAAGATTTAGCTAATTGATGTTAGGATAAATGATTTAAAAATGTAGGGTAATAATACTTTATTGGCTGTTCAGAGTCAAAATTCAGCAAATGGATAATAATATAAGATAATAATAAGATAATGTAGATTTAGCTAATTGATGTTAGGATAAATTTTAAAAATGTAGGGTAATAAAAAGGAATATTTAGCTAATGGATCTGGAGCCGTGTGTGCTCTGAGATCCCAAGCGTCGAGGCGGCCTCACAGCGCCGAGTGTTGACCAAGGTTGTGACTCCTTCGTGTTCCTCCCAGACAGTGTCGTCCCCGAGTGCGGGTCCCAAGGATGTGGTGCGCTTCAGTCTCCGGTGCCACGTGCTCTCCCGCAGGCCCTCGGGGGAGAGCTCCCAGATGGCACTCGGATTGCCGGAGACTTTAGTGCCCGAGTTCTCCCAGGAGGACCTCGACGCGTGGGTCAGCATCTTCTGAGCTACCCGCAGCAGCAGCAGCAGGCGGAGATGGTGGGCGGCGACATGGTCATGTACGGACGAGAGCCTCAGCTTCCGCAGCAGATGCAGGGCAAGATCGTGGTGGCCGGGGAGGCGCCGCAGATGATGTACGGGCAGCACTCGCCGCCGCCGACGCAGCAGCAGCAGATGCTCCAGGGGACCGAGGGCTCGCAGCACGTGTACGACTCCCCCCCGCCCCCCTACTGCCAGGCCTACCCCGTCTCCCAGGGCGCCACCGCCTCCCCCAGCCTCCCCCACTATTCCATGATCACGTCCCCCGCCGCCCTTCCCTCCTACCAGCCGCCCATTTACACGCACCAGCAGCCTGCGTTGCATCTCAATCAACAGCTCTCTCCGTATTCGACGCAACAGGGGACTTGAACCACGAGTCCCGCCTCGGTGTCGATGCTCTGCCGGCGGGGTAACTCTGAAACAGTTATCTTGCTGCCCTCAGAACCGGGAGAAACGAGGCCAAGGGTCGAATCCGCTTACCCATGACATTCGCGACTGCTCTTCGGCCCAATAAACTCTGCCAGCGGAAGGGAAAAGCGTCTGGATGTTTTGTTTACTGGCGCGCCTCGCACACGTGATGCCTTAGACCTAGACCATCGATTTGGGGGGGTAAATTATTACCTTTTTGTACACAAATGACGTGAAATGACAGTTGGGTTACGCTACTTAAAGTAACACAGTATTTTTCTTCTTTTTTTGTCTCTTTCCCATTGATATTTTAGTCGCCAGACACTCAAAACACTC
>NW_020869974.1:155805-165805 GCF_003789085.1 Penaeus vannamei
GTCGAGTGAGGGCGGCGTGGAGGTCGAGTGAGGGCGCGTGGAGAGTCTATTCGTCGAGTGAGGGACGTGGAGAGTCTATTCGTCGAGTGAGGGCGCGTGGAGAGGTCGAGTGAGTGAGTCTATTCGTCGAGTGAGGGCGGCGTGGAGAGTCTATTCGTCGAGTGAGGGCGCGTGGAGAGTCTATTCGTCGAGTGAGGGCGTGAGAGTCTATTCGTCGAGTGAGGGCGGCGTGAGAGTCTATTCGTCGAGTGAGGCGGCGTGGAGAGTCTATTCGTCGAGTGAGGGCGCGTGGAGAGTCGTCGAGTGAGGGCGGCGTGGAGAGGTCTATTCGTCGAGTGAGGGCGGCGTGGAGAGTCTAGAGTCGATTCGTCGAGTGAGAGGTCGAGTGAGGGCGCGTGGAGAGTCTATTCGTCGAGTGAGGGCGGCGTGGAGAGTCTATTCGTCGAGTGAGGGCGCGTGGAGAGTCTATTTGTCGAGTGAGGGCGCGTGGAAAGTCCATTCGGGTCGGTATTCGAGTCCGCGTGGTAAGTCGACTATGCGTATGCGTGTGTGTTGAAACATTTGAAACATTTGAAGCAGTTATTTATTGTCAAAATTGAATTTAATGCACAGAGATATAACATAAAGTATATTTTTTACACATCATGTATAATATTCACTTCAAACTACATTTATTTATTGTCAAAACTGAATTTAATACACAGAGATATAACATTTAGTACATTATTTACACATCATGTATAATATATACTTTAAGCTACAATTATTTATAGCCAAAATTTAATTTAATACACAGAGATATAACATTTAGTACATTATTTACACATCATGTATAATATTCGCTTCAAGCTACATTTATTTATAGCCAAAATTGAATTTAATGCACAGAGATATAACATTATTTTCCACATCATGTATAATATTCGTTTCAAGCTACAATTATTTATAGCCAAAATTTAATTTAATACACAGAGATATAACATATAATACATTATTGAATTATGTACAACATTCGCTTCCAGCTACAATCATTTATAGCCAAAATTGATTTTATTGCACGAAGATATAACATACATCACTTTATTTACACATCATGTACAATATTCAAACTAGCCTTTTCGAAGCTGAACTTTTCAGACAATAGATGAAAACACAATGATTATCTATTATTTACAGGCTAATAAATACTAGAATTGCATACCAAAAAGATAACAATAGAACTGGACATGGAGTGACCCTATGACAAGGACGAGGGTTATATAAAGTCAATTGGTTGTGAATAAACGTTTGTATGACTTATTAATCGAAGTATGGGTTTAATACTCCATTCACAATCGGAATGTGGTATTTTTTTGGTTATTTGGAAAATCTACTCTAAGGCCTGAGATACAAGGTGTTTAAAATCTACCTTTTTTGTGGTAGATAGTAGACTTGAGTAGAGAAAATAAAATAAAATTTAAGAGCGTCGACTCAAAGTGGAATTGCTACTCCGAGTAACAGACAACTTGGGAAATCTACTCCGCTCGTTAGGCCAGAAGTAAAACTCTACTTCTACTCCTAACTAGTCTACTTTGAGTCTATTCTTCCGGACTACACTATTTTATAAAATCTACTCCGAACGTTAATTATCTACTTCGAAATCCTCTTATTTAAATCTTATTTTTAAGTTATGTATAATTACATAATTACGGTTTGTTATAATTACATAATTACGGTTTGTTAAAATGAAAAAGAATATTCATTATACAGAAATAAATACCTATCTCTCAGTCTAGACATGCATATCTACCGGAGAAGTAGATAGCTGAATATATAGTCATTAGAGAGATAAACATTCATGCATTTATTTCAGTATATATGTATGTCCGTATATATAAAAATTCATTGGGTCGGACCTCACACACTTATAACAAACCGCTAGAAATATTGGTTCGGTTTAACGTACTAAAAAACATTTCAATTTTGCTATCATCTACCACCAAAATCCATCAAGTTAACCAACGTATTTCTATAAAACTACATTTACTATTGCAACCGTAATATACTTACTCCATCCCCCTCCCCGGTATTACATAATGAACATTTAACCTACTTTAATCTGCTGAATTCACAAATGGCACAGATTCACACAGCGGAAAGGGAAAAAACAATTCTTAAATGTTTGAAGCTTCTCGAATACTCCATAACTAAGATTTCCTGCGGTTTCTGGGTCATCCCAACACAAGCAGAAAATGGAGGGAAAAAAACACGACCTGGAAACTCTCCAAACCGCCAGTGTTTCCAAAGGAGTGTTTTATCTTTCTTTTTTTACCAATAACATGAAAGTCAAAGACTCGGCTGGGAATACACCACGTGGATACTATCTCTGCTTCTTTCTTTTACCTCTTTCTTTTCTTTCTCTCTCTCTCTCTCTCTCTCTCTCTCTCTCTCTCTCTCTCTCTCTCTCTCTCTCTCTCTCTCTCTCTCCTCTCTCTCTCTCTCTCTCCTCTCCTCCCCCTCCCTCCCCTCTCCCTCTCTCTCTCTCTTCTTTCTTTCTTCTTTCTTTCTCTCTCTCTCTCTCTTCTCTCTCTTCTCTCTCTCCTCTCTCTCTCTCTCTCTCTCTCTCTCTCCCTCTCTCTCTCCCTCTCCCTCTCTCTCTCTTCTCTCTCCTCTCTCTCTCTCTCTCTCTCTTCTCTCTCTCTCCCTCTCCTCTCTCCTCTCCCTCTCCCTCTCCCTCTCCCTCTCCCTCTCCCTCTCCTCTCTCCTCTCTCTTCTCTTCCTCTTCCTCTTCCTCTTCCTCTCCCTTCCCTCTCCCTCTCCCTCTCCTCTCCCTCTCTCTCTCTCTCTCTCTCTATCTACCTATCTACCTATATTTCTTATTTTCTTTCTGTCTATCTCTTTCCCTCTCTCACTCTCTTCTTTAATCCTCTTTCTTCTCCTCCTTCTCCAACGTTTCCTTATATTTATTTAATTTGATAGAACTAGACCTCTTTATCTTTCTATCTGTCTGTCTATCCATACGTGTGTCTGTATCTCTCTATTTCTATTAATATCTTTAGGTCTATTGCTTTCTCGATCTTTCTATTTCATTCTCATTCCTTCCTCTTCCCTTTTCTTCTCTTCTCCTCTCTTTTCTCGTCACAGCTCTTCTCTTCTCTCTCTATCTTCCCCTTCTTACTCTCTCTTTCATTCATGGGAACAGGGACTTCATGTTATGTACTAAATTGTACTAGCTGTCTCCACGATCATGAATAAACTCAATAAAGAGATAGAAAAGAGAACATTAAAAAGAGTGTAAGGAGATTGAGTTTGTAAGTGTATATATATGTAAATGTGTGTGTGTGTCTGCATACACACACACACACACACACACACACACACACACACACACACACACACACACACACACACACACACACACACACACACACACACACACACATATATATATATATATATATATATATATATATATATATATATATTGTATCCCAGACCTGCCCTTGCCAGTCAGAGGTTAGGTTAGGTCAGGCATTCTGTTTCTATAAAATCCTAATTGTTTAACTATTCAATCATATGGATTAATAATTAACATATATAATCCATGCCCGTTAAATAATACATTAATTAATACCTGTTTTTTAAAGACCTTGAGTTAAGGATTCTGTCAGATCGCGGTGACTGGGGTGGGGGGGTGGGGGGCTTGGTTAGCACGGTAGCGATATCTCTCATATATATATATATATATATATATATATATATATATATATATATATATATATATATATATATATATATATATATATATATATATATATATATGTGTGTGTGTGTGTGTGTGTGTGTGTGTGTGTGTGTGTGTGTGTGTGTGTGTGTATACATATATATATATGTATATATATATACATATATATATGTGTGTTGTGTGTGTGTGTGTGTGTGTGTGTGTGTGTGTTGTGTTGTGTGTGTGTGTGTGTGTGTGTGTGTGTGTGTGTGTGTGTGTGCACATACAGTATATCTATGTGCATATATAAATATATGCACACACACTTTCGTACACACACTTTCGTACCACGCACATATACATATATAGAGGGAGAGAGCGAGAGAGAGAAAGGGAGAGAGAGAGTCAGAGAGAAAGAAAGAAAGAAATAGAGAGATAGAATCATAATAACCGATTTTTTCCTCGCCAGGTTCAGAGCGCGCCACAGAGTCCGGGGAAGAAACTCTGTCTCAGGAGAAGAGTATAAGGAGAAGAACCTATCGAGACGAGGGAACCAACAGATGCGCTGCCGATTGAATCAAGGCAAATAAGGGGAATCTAATGCCTTTAGGAAAGGGATTTGAATTTGAATACCTTGCTGATGTCCTTAGATTAGATTCTTTGGCGTAGATAGTAGGTAGATAGATAAATATAGATATAAATGTCTATGCTCATTACTTTTTTTAAGGTCTATTGATTTCGTCTATACCAGGAGAGGTATTTAGAGCACAGCTGACTGCATTATGCATAATTAAAGTATTACGTAACGTGTTCGGACATGTAAAAAAAACAATGTCAATGCCAGACCCTTTAAACATAAAGTGTTTTTCATCAAGGTACGAATTGTGCGGAATAATTAAAAGATTATTAGCACTGTCCTTTTGCATGTTACGAAGATTATATAATTTCCATTTCGCAGATGAATGTGGCTGATTAAAGGAAAAAGAAAACGAGAATATCCTAATTTCGAAAATGTTTTAAAAAATAAAGTCGAGCTCACGATCAACGAATTCGTTATTGAAAATCCTATAGGCCCGTAGGAACATTGACGAGGCAACTGATTTCTTAATATACAAAGGGTGATTCGAGAAAAATTTAAGATAATTAGCGGCGTGGGTCATAATAAGATAATTAGCGGCGTGTCATTTACATTGCATAAAAGAATGTCGAGAAAAGGTAATTAGCCTGAGTCTTCCCATTTTGCTTTAAAGTTAATAACACGAGCGAGATTATTTAATCTATTGAAAAAATAACCGAAATCAGAACGGTTCATTTGCCACATAGAAAAAAAATATCATCAATATAACGAAACCAATGTGGAATGGTATGAATGAGAACGAATATCTTCACAATACAAGAGATGTATTTTAACGGTTTCGATTACATCTTCGTCAGATTCTATCATTCTGACGAAGATATAATCGAAATCGTTAAAATGCATTTGTACTGTGAAGATATTCGTTCTCATTCATACCTTTCCACATCTGTCAACATGAATACGGTTCATAACGAAACCAAATCGTGTCAGGAGTAGTTCAGATTTTAGGCCGTGTCACACTAGCACTTTTTCCGTCAATATTTTTTGACAATTTTATCTAACATAGATACAAACATTCTCGAATATAGCTCTTGATCTGACTATGCTTGGCTGAGAAAGCTGACCGAAAGGTTTTCAGACGGAAACTGTCTCGTTCAGCAGGGCAGCCCAAACTGGTCCTTATACACCATTAGCTTATTGGCGAAACTACCTTGACTCGAGTTGGAAGGCAAGTGTGCCGCGCGGCCATGGGGGTGGGGGGTGGGAGTTGACACCTCTCTCGTCTGACTGGAGAATCGACAATACGCTCAAAAATGGACAAAATTTCAGAAAATTGTTTAAAAAAATGACGGAAAAAGTGCTAGTGTGACGGCACCTTAAGTCAATCCCATGTATAAATTCACAGAACCGGGCTAGGCCTACTTCCTGTCGCGATACCATGCCTCTGCTTATAGAATTCGCCGTCAAAAATTAAGATATTATTCGTGACACACATACGGATGATGTCGATAAAGGGATTGACCGGAATAGGGAACTTCTGTTGAGACGAAGAAAGTTTCCTTTCAAGAAAATCTAGCACATCGTCAAGCAGGACTTTGGTAAATAAGAATTTGACATCAAAAAAAAAAAAATTCTTACCATGCGTCGGCAAATTTCTAATTTTATCCATGAAATACACACACACACAGACACATAAATAGAATTTATATATAAGTATATATGTATATATGTGTGTGTGTGCGTCTGTGTGTGTGTGTGTGTGTGAGTCTGTGTGTGTGTGTGTGTGTGTGTGTGTGTGTGTGTGTGTGTGTGTGTGCGTGTGTGTGTGTGTGTGCGTGTGTGTGTGTGTGTGTGTGGTGTGTGTGTGGTGTGCTGTGTGCGTGTGTGTGTGTGTGTGTGTGTGTGTGTGTGTGTGTGTGGTGTGTGTGTGTGTGTGTGTGTGTGTGTGTGTGTGTGTGTGTGGTGTGTGTGTGTGTGTGTGTGTGTGTGTGTGTGTGTGTGTGTGTGTTGTGTGTGTGTGTGTGTGTGTGTGTGTGTGTGTGTGTGTGTGTGTGTGTGTGTGTGTGTGTGTGTGTGTGTGTGTGTGTGGTGTGTGTGTGTGTGTGTGTGTGTGTGTGTGTGTGTGTGTGTGTGTGTGTGTGTGTGTGTGTGTGTGTGTGCGTGTGTGTGTCCGTGTGTGTGTGCGTGCAGGATATATGTATTCATACATACTTATAGATAGAGAGATAGGTAGATAGATAAATATAAATATGTGTAGAAATAGATATAGGTATATAGATCTATATACCTGTGTGTGTATATACATATGGATTTTATGTGTTTATATATTCATTTATATACTCCCCCCCCCCTTCCCTTTACTAGTGTACTTACAAAGTCAATTTTGAAAATTGTGAGAGTTTCTGATGTTAGCTAATGGTGAGAATAAACAAAAAATAGGATGAAGCGTAACTGAAATATGTTATATTTTCAGAAACGTGTCATTACGATTGTTAAAAACAAGACATTATAAATAATGAATATATAGCTTCTATTTGAAGTGTAGAACAGTACTTATGCATTCATTTAAACGGTGTTTTTTTACCGTTAAACCTTTCTCTTTGATTTGACAACTAAAATTACTTTTATGAGATATAATAATCCAGTACTGTCAATAGCTGCTGTTTCATTTACTAGATGAAAATAGTTCTGTGAATAATTAAATGAAATGTGATTTGGTGAATATACACTTTCAACGTTTAATATTCAGAGATGGAAATTGTCAGAAACAGACAAAGAACAAAATGAGAGTGGAGCTATAATTCTCTCTATGTTTCAGGCTTGACATAATGAATAATACCAATTATTATCTACAGTAAGAAGTAATTATATCGAAAATTAACAAATAGGTAAATAAATGCATGAAGAGATAAAAGATTAAACATCCGTTTCAAATTGACGAATTGACCAGAAAAAAATAAAAGAAAGAGGAAAAGGTAATTTCAATCTTATTACTCATTTTTTAAAATAGTTCACCCTAAAAGATGCAGAAAAGTCATAACAAAAAGAGAAACCGATAATGATGTATAATCAATTAATTCTATTTTTTGAAATAGCGAAATTATCAATTGTCATTTTTTTTCCGTTTTTATACTTATCAAAATTATATTATATATGCTCAGATGATCATCAATATCTTCAAGTTTGACGTTATACTTTTTCAGAATTACATAAAATTCCGTTAATATTTCAACATTCGAATTATATCCGTTACACCTACTTTTTAAAATCGATTTAATTATTTTGTACTATTTTTACGCACGTTATCATCTCCATAGCTTCATCTTTTCTTCTGAAATGAAAACCCATCGCAAACACATAAAAATAAAATACATTTTCCCCATTTTCAATACGATTTTCAAAGTATCTATAGGTAAATAAAAAAATGAAAATAAATAAAAACATGTGCTGTCATTTTTCCTCACAAAATTCGAGAACTAACCTAAAATAAACGATAAAACAGAAATACAAGCAAAACATGAACACAAAACACGCAGAAACGCCAACAATACACACATATTATGGCCCTGCACTTCATGTTGCATTGTGCATTCAGTGAAGACTTCAGTTTGAGTGAAATTTGGGTTTCTGGAAGTTTTCGAAGCCAAGAGATCCTGAAGTTAAATATTCCTAAAGTATTTTCATGGCGCAGAAAGTTAGAATGGAATATAAACGCATGTCCATTTTTCTCTTTTCTTTTTTTTTTTAATTCTCTTGTCTATTGTTAAACTTTGAGAAGCAGTTGCTAGTCCCTGGAATAATAAAAAAAAGGTTAATATATTCCATGGAGTAATGATGAAATGCAAAGTGTTCGACGATATTTCACACAGAGAGAAATTGTTCCATTTCTGCAAAGCATGAAACTCAATTCTGCTAAAACCAACTCGAAAATAACTGAGTTTCGAAAAAAAAAGGAGAAAAAACACGTACTTAGTTAGTATTAAAGACTTAACTGTTCAACTGCTCATTATTTACAAAATATCCAATTTTATTTGTTAAGTTAAAGCTGTGCTAAAACCGTAGATATAATCTCTTCGTTTAGTTACAAAATAGGTATATGGTCAACTAACGTTACATTTATAGCTAGTTTCCTTTCCTTCTTTCTATCATCAAATCATTTTCAAACGTGATCTCAGTTGCCTCTCGTATTTTGCAACACATAAACTCTTTATGGAATCAAAATCAAATCAACTATTCTAATCATTATACCTTTCTTAAATCAGGTTGAAATTCCATAGTTAATGTAAACTTACTTTCACCTATTTGTTTATACGTTATTGCTGTTATTGTTTTTGTTATTTTTGTTTATATGCAAATACCCAAATAGAAAAAAAAAATGGAATACCGCGCCCAGACAGAAATATTTCCCCGGTGTTTCTGAAATCCAGCGTCAGTAAATAGAGGTGCTGGTTTCGTGTTCGTCAAATGCATTCGAAAATCAAAAAGGTATTATGATCCACTCGAATGCGTTCAGATCCTCCTCTTCCCGCTTTTTCCGATGCGTTTTGCTTTATAAGTTACGATGCTGTACACACTGATAAGCCAGAGCATCACACACATATATATAAGCAGAAAATGATGTGCGAATTGTTAAGTCATGTGGAAATGGAATGATCAGAGGGAATAACGAAATGCATATACACTTAAAAACAAAATTCCTAATACTTGCGAGATATAGGCCTATGTCTCAAATGCAATACGCCTTACAGTATCTGTTTCATTCTTTATTCCGATCTGCTAAAGATAGAAAGAAAACTATTTTTCAAATACGGACACTCCTTTAGCTTTTACAATGCCAGAATAAATGTGAAATAAGCGTTTACAGTGTGAAAAAACATATAAACAAATATATAAAGAAAACGCATACAGGGGTAACCCGGTTAAAAAACATAATCCGCTTTCTTTTCGAGATATTAGGGAAAAAATATCATATGGAGTATGTTTTAATAAATCATAGACTAAATTCAAAGCCTCATTAACGCGTTTCTTTAAAATGTGCAAATTCTCGCAACCGAAAATTCGTATTTCCAAGGCTCTTTCCACGTTCCGAAAGACACACGAAATACACAACGAATATCGCTTTCCACAGCATTCCAATTCCCTTATTTGGACCAAGCATAGCCACATAGCTGGAAATTCCTGATAGAAATCTTAAAATTGACTCGAACTGCTTCTAAAACATCGACTTCTGAACGCCAATATATTTCAGATATGCGAACGATAGAATTAAATGAATGGGAAATATTTCATTCTAATATTCTAACAATTTTATTTCCGGGTTGCGCTTCGTAAAGAGAGTATATGTACCGACTTCCACATTAATGTTAAATACAGTGAACGTTGGTTTTATCTTCGAACAATACCAACGTCATGTAACAATGTCCATGGATTTGTATTAAAGTATCATTATGATGCAACGAATACAAGGATATGATGAATTCGTATGATTCAAAATGCATGATTCTCTTTATAGCATCTCTTTCCACATCTATTCTTTAAATGACAGAACATGACAGATACATCAGCAAAGATTAGATTGTGTTACATGTCTATATTACTTTTTTTCCATATTTCAAATGATAAAGCAAAAATAGCTTAATTCAGGAAGCCGCCTATTGTGTGAATGTATTATATATAATATATATTATATAATATATATATATATATATATATAGATAGAT
>NW_020869974.1:170805-173305 GCF_003789085.1 Penaeus vannamei
AATATCTGAGATCATAAAAGCAAATATAAGTAGGTTTTATGACACAGATCTCTTTGCTCTTTCACAGGGACATGGAAAAAATAATAATTTCTACTTCATCTATCACTCTTTGACTTTTGGTCCCAATATCTTTTATTTCAGTTTTCGTAACGAAGTCATTCATGGTACAAAAAAGAAAAGTTTAATTCCGCTTACAAGTAATAAAAAAAAAAAATTGTAAACTTCCGAAAATCCGGTACAATAACACAAGAAATTCCTCAAAAATGAATA
Source organism: Penaeus vannamei (assembly GCF_003789085.1). Taxonomy (NCBI): domain Eukaryota; kingdom Metazoa; phylum Arthropoda; class Malacostraca; order Decapoda; family Penaeidae; genus Penaeus; species Penaeus vannamei. The sequence goes on from NW_020869974.1 coordinate 171,076, forward strand.
TAATATCCCGCCATGAAACTGTAACGTCATGAGACCTACTATATATCTTTGCCTAGAACTTAACCATTCTATTTATTAATAAACTTCTTCTCAGCTTTCTCCCATTTACTAATAAACGAAAGATAAAAATCAACATAAATAACTGACATTCCAATCCAATACAATTTAGAAACTTAGTAAACAGGTTCGACCCAAAGAATTTTCATAAATACAGACGCAGAAATAAAGGCATATCTGTCTATATATCTGATAGATATATAGATACATTTAACCATTTATTTGCCGGGTCGATATGCATGTCCAGCCTGATAAATATGCATTTATTTCTTTATTTATACGTGTCTAGAATATTCTCTGGGTCGGGCCTCGCACAATTCTACCAAACCGGCAGTAAATCTCGGAACAGACAAGATAAAATCTCTCCTCAAAAAGCCCAGAATATGAGACCTCTTCCAATCATTATTCCGATTGGGGCCATTTGCCGTGGTCGACATGCAATTCGTGAATGGCCACAACGGGGTCCTTTTCGTGAATGGCAAATCAATTTGTTGATTCCCTTTACTTTGCATTGCTTGGCTCTTGACATGTCGTCCTGCAATTGTGCTATTTTTATGGTCAATCTGCAACAGGTTAAAAAGTTCGCGAGATGACAAGTTGCCAGGAAGGAAGTGATGTTTCTAAGATACTTTTAACAGGTCACATGAAAGTAAATTATGTGTGTAGGCCTATTCTTCTAAGATTAATAGGCCTACACGCGAGATATTAATGAGATTATAATGTTCCTAAGACATAACTAATGTTTCTAAGATAAGTACACTGGATATATTAAGAAATATATAGGTTTCTAAAATATATCTAAGTTACAAGAAAGTAAATGTTTTTAAGATAAGTACAGAATATATGAAGAGATAACAAGGTTTGCACGATCGCCTTTAAAATTCAAATATAAATGGTGCTGTTTGTCCGTTATCAAAGGTCGTTCTTATTCCCAATTTGGCGTCAGTTTTTTTCATTTTTCCATCAACCTCCCACTGATAAAAAAGAACTTTCTAAGCGAAAAACACGACACATAGAATTTACAAAAGCTTTTATTCTAACCATCGCTTCATTACAAATGCATGTAACTTTTAAACTTCATATACATTCAAAAAAAAAAAACATAAGCCCCAAATAACTAAATAACGTATCACAAAACAAACAGCAAATACACAAACCCATCACAAATACCATCAGTAACTCGGCGAAATATTACAAACCGAATGTACACATATAACTATATACACGACTGAAAATACGTTTATCACTTCATCGGGTTACAAAAAAAAAAAAATGCTTGCGAGAGCGGCAATGTGCTATTCTCTCTCCCTTTGCTCGATGGTAACTGAAACTTTTGTAGGCGAATCAAAGCTGATATTATGAAAGTACGGTACGGAATAAAGTACGGTACGATGGTTATTTAGTCCAGATGAACGGCGTGGAATTGCAGGTATTATATTTTCCTGGAAATACGGTTTATGCGAAATAAGGGAAGGGATGAGAGCAACATTACGTAAAATATTTTACTTTATATAATCTTCAAACTTAACTAGACAGACTGATGTTTCTGTGGTTTCATTAAGTGTGTGAGTAGATCACAAAAAGTAGATGAACCTTTCCCTTAACCGTATATATATATATATATATATATATATATATATATATATATATATATATATATAATACACACACATATATACAATGTGTGTGTGCGTGTGTGTGTGTGTCCTTATTCACATAGCGAAGTATGCCAATTTCAAGTAATTTCTGAACAACTGTTTAATATAGTTAATTCTCTCGACTCATTGAAAATGTTTACAGAGATAATTATTTTTAATGACGTATCATCAAACGTAATATAATCATTCCCGACTTTCGAAATGAATAATTGATATGCAAATGACCTGTTTTATCAGGTGTAATCATCATTAATAACTGAGCAATTAGTAAGTGAGGTGAACTAGAGGGAAAGCATGAAATAGCTTTATATTACGAATTCCTAACCTAAGGGACCGCGGGGTTACTCTCTCGGGACCCATAGAGCAGTATGGAAATTATGACTAAATTAAACTGGATTTTGTCTCATCTACATTACCTACATGTGATTATATCTCGCATATTAATCAATTGATTTTTTTTTCTTTTGTATGTAATTATTGTTTTATGGCACCATTTTTTTTCATAACTTGCAAAA
>NW_020869974.1:178305-188305 GCF_003789085.1 Penaeus vannamei
CAATAATGATTATTTTTGCTCATAGTGTACTCCCATAAGATTTCATGAATGATATTTCACTTATGCTTGTTTGAAAATAAAGTTAAGTTATCCTGTTTAATTTAAGATTGAGCCTCAAATATTGTTTCATAGCTTTCATCTATTCTGGATATGATAATAGTTAATCTTTTTTAGATAAAAAGTATGAAGGCATACTCTGTTGTTACAGGTGTCGCCCCCAGAAGAAGCAGACGTTCTCAGAACAGCTCACAAAGATCAGTCACTGATATGTTTGCTGCTATCTCCAAACGAAAGTCGGTGGAAACAGAGATCAAGAAAGAGATGGATGACGATGAGCAAGATACAAAGCGTCCGAGACTTAAGGAAGAGGGTGACATAAAGGAAGATGCAAAGCAAAGGTGATGCTGATTAGTTCATTTTTTTCTTCTTTTCTTTTCTCTTTTCTTTCTTTTCTTTTCTTTTTTAGTTCATACCAAAAGTATGTTTAAAGCCTTCTCCACCACCATATTCAACCAAAACTCATTCATATTTACCCCCACAGTAATGGTACCACAGGGAACAAAGTTATGAAGAGGTGTGACATATGCCGACAAACAGTGAGTCCAGACCTGTTACTGTTTCCTGGCCATCCAGAAGGGGCTGTGAGTTTATAGCCCTTGAAATTGTCTGTTCACGACGAAGAGTTTATAGCCCTCACTGACCAGAAATTGTCTCTGTTCACTGGCGACGAGGAATTTGTACATGAATATGATGAGAGGCCACAGCATAAGGTTACTGGATTCAAGTAAGTTTCTTTTCGTATGTTAACATAGAAAAAGGGTTTAGTACTATCAATTTTTGAATTGGTTAACTTTTAAAAGGTTTTATTGTTGCAATTTGTGCTTATGTACATACTCTGTAGTGTGTGCGTATGTATATACACCAGGATATCAGATTTTGATAAGGTGCTTTTGTGAGTGTTCTTGAATAAGGATGTTTTGGTAAGGTGCTTTGTATTCTTTAACAAAGCTATTTAAAGGCAAATAACTGACTGGTTCAGTTGCCTTGTTTCTTGAGAGGCATGCATATGTAAGTAATGCACATAAATATATATGTATATGTATACTTAAGTGAGGGAGGTCTTAAAACCTATTTAGAGAAGTATACTCTAATGAATTGTCATAAGTAAAATCCGATCTTGATTATTTTTCAGTGTTTATGACAAAGAAGGTCATCTTTGTCCCTTTGATGGAGGGTTGATTGAGAGAAATGTACTTCTTTACTTCTCTGGGTATGTAAAGCCTATTTATGAAGAAGATCCAAGTCCCAAGGGAGGAATTGCAACAAAGGAAATGGGCCCTATTAATGAGTGGTGGATCTCTGGCTTTGATGGAGGTAAGTTGCTATATTGTTCCTCCTTGGCTAGTTTGATAATTTTATTCCCATTTAGTGTAATGTTATTGTGAATTCCTGCCAAGAAAGAATTTGAGTGTATGGAAGTATCTTCTATGAAATCACATTGCAATTTTTTCCATTATAGGAGAGAAGGCCCTCCTTGGCTTCTCAACGGCTTATGCTGAGTACATCCTCATGGACCCAAGTGAAACGTATGCCCCTTTTGTGGATTCTGTTCGGGAGAAGATCTACATGTGTAAGATTGTTATTGAATTCCTTGTCAATAATCCTGATGCTGCCTACGAAGACCTGTTGAACACACTGCAAACAACTGTCCCACCAAGTGGGCTTACCATTTTCACAGAAGAGACCCTTATGAGACATGCTCAGTTTGTATGTGATCAGGTAAGGCAATAACCCTGAAAAGGATCAGGTGATATTTTACCTTTGGGGAAATGATATTTTGATAATTGGGGTAAGAGACTTGGATTTGGGTGTGGCCATACATTGTAAGGCTGTTCACTGTAGAAGTGAAAAACAAAAGGAAGAGAGGTGTATATATTTTTAAAGCCTTATCACCTTTGTTGTGTAGCTTATAATATCTAAATTTAATAAGCCCTGTCTTATTATGGAAAAGTTACTATGATGATAATGTAGACATTTGATATATTTACCTTTTATAAATTTGTCTGCCCAAGAAAAATCTTTTTGTCACTGGCAAAATGCAGTTGAATGACATTTACCTTCTAATTTCTAGGTGCATAACTTTGACTTGGCTAGTGATGAAGGGGAGGACTTGCTTCTCACTACACCATGCGTCAGGTCTCTCATCAAGCTTGCTGGTGTGGTGCTTGGCAAACGACGAGCCTTGAAGCGCAGAGGACCTAAGATGAAAGTTGTCAAGATGCCCAAATGGACAAAGGCAACCACAACCCCTCTTGTCAGAAACCTATTTGAATCCTTCTTTTCGGACCAGATTGAAATTGACAAAGAAAATCAGGCCAGAAAAAGAACTCGTTGTGGAGTGTGTGAAGCTTGCCAACAGCCAGATTGTGGAGAGTGCAAACACTGCAAAGACATGATAAAGTTTGGCGGAACAGGAAGATCAAAACAGTGCTGCATTAATCGTCGTTGCCCTAACATGATAATAGCAGAAGCTGAGGATGATGATGGGGAGGATCTTGAGGGAATAGACCTTGACGTGCCAACCAACAAGCCCAAGCAGCACAGGATACGCAAACACACACACCGTTGCACTTGGATTGGAAGTCCAGTCATCAGGGAAGGAAAACGGACATATTACAACTCGGTGATGATCAACGATGAAGAGTTTCACATAAATGACTGTGTAATGGTCGAACCTGATGATCCAAAGACTCCAGTTTATATTGCTCGTATCAATCACATGTGGGAAGATGGCAGAGGAGAGAAACATTTTCATGCTCATTGGTTTTTACGAGGCAATGATACTATTCTTGGAGAAACTGCAGATCCATTTGAAGTATTCTTAGCTGATGACTGTGAGGATACTCTTCTGGACTCTATTATGAAAAAGGTAAGTGAATAAATTTATTATCTGATATAATACAATTTTAGATTATGTATGTCTTAAATTGGGATTATGAGTACATGTATTGGCATATATTTATAGATATTTACCTACAGATTTATATAGGCTACCCAAATGGACATGGTGTATTTAATCAAACCAACTTTTAAGTAGAAAATAAATTATAGTTAACAAGTTGAGAGGTCAGTTTGAAAACATATCTATATACAAAAAATGTACAGAGTATTACTTTTTTACTGATTAGCATGATTAAGTTAGGAAGTGTGGGATTTTCTCTGGGTTAAATGAAAAGCAATAATACTATCAGGTTTGTCTGCTAGATATTGGCAAAAGTTTTCAAGCTAGTTTTAAAAATAGGATCCTGCATTCCAAATTTACATTGGGTTCAGTCATAGCTTCCCTGATGCAATGGAAGTACAGGATGATCATTAACCAATTATTGCCTTGAATGTACATGCCATGTCCACTAATTTTAGTTTATTGTGTTTACACATGGTTGGCTTCATAGGTGCTTAGTTCCCAAGGAGTCAGTTGATAGTCCTACCTGATAATAAAAGTATTGATATTGATATTAATCCCCCAAAACTCAAATAAAGGGGAAGTCAGATAGGACTTGACTTTCTGCTGGCTGAGCACTTGTGAAGGCATTAGGTGTAAACATAATTAATAATCCAAAATTGCAGTAGCATTACATGTTCCCAGGTGCAATGCAATAATTTTGAGATTTATTTAAGATAACATTGGGATATCAGCAAGGGAAAGTCTTTGTTACACTATTAAGGCATATTCTCCAATGTTTCTAAGAGTTCACATACATTTTTTCTTTCTCCATAGATTTATGTTGACAAGTACGAAGTTCCAGCAAATTGGAATAACCTTGGCGGAGTCCAAAATCCTGATGAGCACTACCCAGTCAACACAGAAGATGGTTGCCACTTCTGGTATCAGAAGATGTACCATCCTCAGTGGGCCCGCTTCACAGATCTCCCAGAGGATGAGGTGATTCAATCTTTCAGATATAGTGACTTTATATTATGCATGCATCCAGGTATATAATTTGTGTCCCTGTGATGTAATATTAAATTGCCAGTTTATTTTTGACACATTCTTGCTGGGATGACATCCTATCACATCATGGTAGACCACCCTTGACTCTAGGATGACATCTTGGTGTCATGCATGGTCAAGCCTACTCATAGTTCTGCACACTAACCAGTTGTCCACTTGTTTGACCCTGGCTGTATTTGTTGGGGAGAAGGCCCCTCAAAAGTAGCCTTAGGGCCCCTATTAGCCCCAGGACCTCCCCAAAAAAGCTGTAAATAAGATCATATAGTGGGAAATTTAGTGTTTCTTATTTCTCCTTGAAAAGCTGACTCCATATGCACCTTGATGCATTGTTCAGTATTATATTGAGGGGTTTTTTGATAGGGCTGCTTTTTTTCTATAATTTGTAATTGTAATATTTATTTATTTTTTTACACAATTTTTTTTCCAGGCTGTTAGTTCTGAAAATAAACACCGCCATTGTGCTTCATGCGAACGTATCAAGAAAGCTGAATTACAAGAAATGTGTGTCATGGGAAATAAGTTGGAAGAGTCTGGTGGCAATACAGTAAGTTTAATTGCATGGTTTATGTATTTGTACCTGTATAATTGTGTGTATAAAAAGAATGCATTCCATATTGTTATTTTTGGGAGGATATTTTTTTACACAGGTTTTGTGCATTTTTAAAAGATGTGTGTATTTCATTTTGATTTGATTTTTTCAGAAAATGTATGCCTCGGTCTCCTACATGGGCAATGAATTTTTGGTTGGAGATTGCATGTTTGTCAACCCTGGAGCATTCAGCTTTACAGTAAGAATTTGTCATGTCATTCTTCTGTCTTTCTCTTTTTTCTTTCCCTTTTTCATTTTTTCTTTCTTTTTTCTGTTTCTTTTTACTTTCTTTTTTTCTTTCTTTCTTTCTTTCTTTTTCAAGTAAAACCTATATATTTTATGCTTTATAACATAAGTTTCATATGCAGTTTATAACTTCTTATATACCATAATAATGATGATGATGATGTACAAGATCAAACAAGAAAAGTAGTCTGTAAAAAGCAATGATAGGAAAATAGACTAAATCAGACAATTTTACACACTCTGTATCATTTCAGTCACAAACAAACATATTCAAAGTTGTGTCAGATTTCGTCTACTTGGGATTTGATTAGAAGATACTTCAGTAACTTCGCAAGGAAGGAATGTGTATTTTGATCATAGATATATATATCACTTCCAGGTAAAGCCAGCACCCCCGCCAAAGAAAGAAAACAGAAAGAAAAACGTTGATGAGGAAATGTACCCAGAAAATTACCGAAAGTCTTCAGATCACATCAAAGGCTCCAATGAAGAAACTCCAGAACCATTTAGGATTGCGAGAATCGTTAGCATGTCTTCAAGAAGCTCAGGTGAGGAAGTTATTGAAGAAAAAGATGCATAGTCTTTTTTCTCTCTCCTCTCTCTCTCCCTCCCTCTCCCTTTCTCTCTCTCTCTTCTCTCTCTCTCTCTCTCTCTCTCTCTCTCTCTCTCTCTCTCTCTCTCTCTCTCTCTCCTCTCTCTCTCTCTCTCTCTCTCTCTCTCTCTCTCTCTCTCTCTCTCTCCTCGTCTCTTCTCTCTCTCTCTCTCCTCTCTCTCTCTCTCTCTCTCTCTCTCTCTCTCTCTCTCTCTCTCTCTCCTATCTCTCTCTCTATCTCTCTCTCTCTCTCTCTCCTCTCTCTCTCTCTCTCTCTCTCTCTTCTCTCTCTCTCTCTCTCTCTCTCTCTCTCTCTCTCTCTCTCTCTCTCAAAATTATAAAATGTAAAAGGAAAGACGGATAGGTGACAAGAATTTGCTTATAGTAGGAAAATCCTTAATTACCTCCACAATAACACAGAATTCGAGTTTTGGCCAAAGCAAAATATTAGTCAGTCAGAAATTTGGATGAAAGTCAGAGAATTGAGAAATCTATATTTGAGATGGTCCAAAGATAGAGTGGGCAGACTTAGGCACTTTATCAGTTATATTTAGGTAATATTGTAGTTTTGTTTGGTTGAAAAATTTAGGTTTTAAAGTTAGGAAAATTGTCCTGATTTTTATCTTTTCTCTTATACTCATTAACAACTGTTATCACATGGACAGATTTAGTTTATTGACATATATTTGGAATATGACATTGCTGAGAGGAAAATTAGATCACATGATCATGATTACAGTTATAGAGAGACAACTAAATGCAAATAATGGAAATGCTGCATATTGTCAGACAGGCACTGTTACCATCAAGACAAAATTACTTTCAAGAGAATAATTTGAAAATGAGCAATTTCTTGATTAAATTTGTAATTATACAAAATATTGCCTAGCAACTTGGACTGTATTTTGTTAGCGGAGCACATCTGTAATGTTATTGTGGGTTCAGCAATTGTTCTTGCCCCTGGAACTTCTTTGAAACGGTGACAACAGTTACATATACCTTAGAATGTAATTATGTTCTCTAGTTGTTTCATCATCCTCCCCTTCCTCCTCCTTACTTTTTATTGAAATATGTTATTCCTCATACTCTGTCCAATTACCAGGTGAAAGAAAATCATTTATACAGATAGTTTTTATGTATATTCAGTTGAATTTGATAGCTGGTATAAAAGATAATAATCCTTTTCTTTTTTCCCCTTCTCTCTTTAAATTTTAGAATCAGAACAGAGTCCATGTGATGTGATAGTGAAAATTGCCAAGTTCTACCGACCAGAAAATACTCATCGCGGAATAGGAGCTTCGTTCCAGGCAGACCTGAATCTTCTTTATTGGAGTGAAGAAGGTGAGTTGAATATTTAACTTCTTAAAGAATTTAGAAATAAAAAGGCTTTATCAAAGGATCTTTATAAATTTCTTTTGTTTTCTTACCCGCCTTATTTTATCAACAGAGACAAGTATTACCTTTAGCGATGTTGCTGGAAAGTGCTTTGTTACCTACCAAGAAAATTTGGCCGCAAAAAGTGTTGATCAGTTCTTCAAAGAAGGGCCATTCAGGTTTTACTTCAGAGAAGCATATGACCCCAAAGAAAAAACATTTGTGGAGCCACCTGCACGTGCACAAACAATGGGCATTGTAGGAAAGGTGTGTATTAAGGTTCTCTTCTGAAATTGAAAATGTAGATGTAATTTTCTAGTCAGGATTTCATGTGTGAAATTTTATGATTTATTTTTCTTGAACAGGATACATTTTTCTGCTGAGTGTAAAACCTTAAAAATTTCATAACTTCCTTCTCTTGAACAGGGTAAAGGAAAGGGAAAAGGAAAAGGCAAAGGAAAGAGTGAAAGCAAAGACAATGCAGGGGAGCAGACTAGCTTGCAAGGTTTTCCTGAATATCCATCCGTTTCCCAAAGACTGCGGACTCTTGATGTCTTTGCTGGTTGTGGAGGTACACTCGTTGTTGTTGTTCTCTCTCTCTCTCATCTCATCTCTCTCTCTCTCTCTCTCTCTCTCTCTCTCTCTCTCTCTCTCTCTCTCTCTCTCTCTCTCTCTCTCTCTCTCTCTCTCTCTTCTCTCTCTCTCCTCTCTCTCTCCTCTCTCTCTCTTCTCTCCTCTCCTCTCCCTCCTCTCCCCTCCCCTCTCCCTCTCCCTTCCTTTCAATTAGAGGTGGTATGTAGATGACTGAAATTTTGTTATAAGCACTTTAGTATTAGAAATTTAGTATCCGCATCATGACAAGGGATTTTTTAAACTCCAGAATGGTTCTAACTAATCTGTCTTCCCTGTAACAGGCTTATCTGAAGGCTTCCACCAAGCTGGAATAAGCGAGTCTAAATGGGCAGTTGAAGTATTTGAACCTGCTGCACAAGCTTATCGGCTTAACAACCCAAGTTCGACAGTGTTTACTGATGACTGTAACTTGCTGTTGAGAATGGTGATGGAGGTAAGTTAAGAGGCTAAGAGAGAAAGTAAGAAAGGAGAAAAGGGGTTAAAGAGGGAATGTTAAGAATGAATGAGAGGGAAACAAAAGCGAGAGAATGGTTGATTACATAAATGATGATTCGTTATAACAGCATTTGCGTTTGTTGCATTTACAGGGTGAAAATATGAACTCAAAAGGCCAGCGTCTTCCCCAAAAGGGTGACGTAGAAATGATGTGTGGAGGCCCTCCTTGCCAAGGTTTCTCTGGCATGAATAGGTTCAACTCTCGCCAGTATTCAATGTTCAAGGTAAGACAGAATTATACTGATGAATCATATAATATTCCTTATGGTCCATACTTTAATGTTATTTTTAACTATTGATTTGTATTTTGTTTTATTTCATGTTATCAAGCCAAACTTTTCATTTGCAGAATTCCTTGGTGGCTTCGTACCTTTCCTACTGTGATTATTACCGCCCAAAGTTTTTCCTTCTGGAGAATGTACGGAACTTTGTGTCGTATAAATGTTCCATGGTGCTCAAATTAACCATGAGAGTCCTAGTAAAGATGGGCTATCAGTGTACATTTGGTGTGCTACAGGCTGGCAATTATGGAGTTGCACAAACCAGGCGAAGGTGAGTAAATAGTTGATAACAATGAAGTCAAGTTATTTGGCCAGTCTTTGTTTAATTATTAAGCTCTCTAATTGATGATCAACTTTTTGTGCAGGTTGATCATCCTTGCTGCTGCACCTGGCGAAAAGCTGCCCTTCTATCCTGAACCAACACATGCATTCAGCCGAAGAGCCTGCAACCTCTCTGTTGTTGTAGATAATAAGAAGGTAAGTCTGTCCACAATAAGGGTCTGACATTTTTACACTGACCGTTTTTCTTTACTTTACTTTTCTTTTCTTTCTTCCTTTTTCTTCTTTCTTTCCTGTGATATTTATGAATTATTATTGTTTCCTAACAGATATATTTATTTTTCATTTACTGTGAATAAAAAAGACCCGTAGATAAAAATGGGGGGGGGAAATAATAAAAAAATATCTTATCTCTTTATATGGTCATTTGTAATTTTGTAATCTTTTCCAGTATACCACCAACTCCCAGTGGGTCGAATCCTCCCCATTACGTACAATCACAGTGAGAGATACCATGTCAGACCTTCCTGAAATCCGCAACGGCCATCGGAGGGAGGAGATAAGTTACGGCACTGATCCAGAGTCACATTTCCAGCGCTTGGTAAGGTTTTTGTAGTGTTATAAGGTAGATTTGGTAGAAGAAAAATTGAAGAATAAGATTTTTGGATTTTTTGTTTATCTTTTTGTGAGGCTTGTATAGGATGTTGATTTGAATTCACAGGCATAACATTTCTCTTACTTTGTTCTACAATTTTATTATATAACCTTTTTGACATTCATTTATCATAGACTTTTCCACATTTGATTTTATTGTTTCTTATTCGTAGATCCGTGGTGACCAGTATCAGCCCATATTGCGAGATCACATTTGTAAAGACATGGCACCTCTGGTTGAGGCTCGCATGAAGTACATTCCAACAGTGCCAGGGTCTGACTGGAGAGACTTGCCCAACATAGTAGTTACTCTTTCAGATGGAAAAGTAACAAAGAAACTGTAAGTATATGAAGCAACTGATTTTCATAGGTTTGCTTTTTTATTCATGTTTAACATGTTCTTTTTAATTACTTGCCATGAATTGATGTTAAATCTTGCTTTTTTTATTAATGGATAAACTTGTTTTAATTTTGATGTATGTATCTTGCACTGGTATGTCATAATTAACAGAGTTGAGAAAAGTTACCACTTTGAAGTAAAGAGAGCAAGAGAGAGAGAGAATTTTTACACTTTTATACTTTTTAACATTAATTCATAGAAAGAAGCAGGAACAAACCATGAGACAATTTTGATTATTGGTTTATAGAGGTGAGAGGGTGCAAAGGGTAGGGGGAATACAGAGGTTTTGAGGATGAATATGCCATATAATATAAGTGTGTGCATTTTATATGTGTGACATTTATATACTTGTCCAAGAAGGCACACTGGAGACACTTCTAAGATGGGTGTTCGAGAGGTACAAGGGGATGGGAGTATAGCCAAACAGTATCAGAAATGCTACCTT
>NW_020869974.1:193305-200805 GCF_003789085.1 Penaeus vannamei
TTGCTCAAATTGCAAAAGATCTAATAATATCTAAGCCAAATGAGAGTTTGAGGTGGAATAACAAATCTGGCATGACAGTCTTTTTTTTTTTCTGTCTATTTATTTCTTATTTTTTTAACTTATGTAGAACAGAAAAATCAAACAGATGACTATTTCCTGTAGCCTTATGTAATCAGCCATGATAAATGCTGATTAGTATCACCGAAAATAACAAGGAATGCCCTGCTAAAGCAAAAAACATGTACCGGTATCTAGTGAATAACATTTAACCATGGAGACCTGCTAAATTTATCTACATAGTAGGCAATGGATATAATCTAAAATAAATATATATATTAATGTATTAGAAAAAAGTAGATTCAAATTTCAGGCATGGCTCACACTTCAAAATATATATAATCTTTTGAAAAATATATTACTATGCAAAAAAAGGAAAATATAAACAAAATAAAACTACACAAATCTTGAAAGGGAATTACAGTAATATACTGCATGAACATTTCGTTCATTATTTCAACATGATTCTTGAGCACTAGTATGATATATATTATACAAAAAATCCTTATTATACAAATATCAAAATTATTTTTCTTCCTAACAGGGAGTTTACAAGACCCCATTTTAATAAATAGTTCCCTTATGAATGCTCAAAAATATAAATACTGTTGTATAATATATACAACCTTAACATAAAAACATTAATACTTCAACAAATATGACGCTTATTCTAACTTGTGCACTCAAACATACTATAGTTTATGTGTTAGGGTCTAGTACTATCAACAATATTGGGAAGATTTCTCTAAAATAAATAAATATATATATTATTGTCACTTTATACATGTACATCATGCAATTATGGTTGTACAATTTCAAGCACGTCTAAAATATTAATAGTTCAATATATACTTAGAAAAATTAAAATATATTTTTACTAAAGACCACGTGATATAGTGTTCTCGTCATCTTCAAAGTACTCGGTTTTGTCTTTTGGTTTATCTTCTATTGTAATTTCTTCAAACAAAGCTTGCTCGTCTAGCACTCTCCCGTATCTCTTTGTTCCACTTACTGTTCCATGATCTTCATCACTAGCGAACCATAGCTTATAACCATGTTCATGATCGACACTATTTTCTGACCTATGACTAGAGTCTTCCTTAAGTATATCATCTTCAACATTTGAGGGTATATAACCTCCACTGAACGGTTCTTTCTCTTTATAGTGCTCTTCTTCCGCTTGCCATGGCGGAATATCATCAACTGATTCAAAGGAAAACTTTTTGACTTCCTCTGCATCATCATTAGACTTTTTATCAGCCATTAAATAATCTTTTTCCTGGTGTTCTTTTTTCAACTTATTCACTTCACCTTTGCTTTCATTTTCCTGGCCTATTTTGGGTAAGGCTTCCTTTGTGGCCCACAAATACACATCTAATGTCTTCTCAGTGCAGTGAGCAATGAATCTGATAAATGGGCGAGTGTCACCTTCATTAGCTGTTTGTAGGCAGTCATAATACATAAGCCTGTCTTGCTTACGGATTATTACAGGTGGGTAACCAGCCTGAAAAATATGAAAATTACAATGTACACATTACATTGAGTTTTTAGAAGAAAACAATATGGATCCATGCTGTCAATCAAATAGAATATCACTCATTGAAAATAGAATATCACTCAGTGACTATCAACTTATTATATAAAATGGTTTTGTTTTGGATATGATTGGTGACATAAAGGATGTAAGTTTAGCTACTTAGACCTATACAGCCCTTCATGTATAGTTAATATCAACCTATTGCAGGCAGGCCACCTAAACTAATGACCTTCCCAAAATACAGGCTCACTTTTGTGAGAATGCAGCACTACCTCAGTAATTTAAGTCATTGCTTACCATTCATCACTGTGTGATAAAATAGTTTTCTGCAGAGTCGATGAAGGTGAGCTGTATATCAGCATAAGGATGCACACTTGACCTTTCCACATTATTTAGTATGCTTTAAAGAATGTTGTCAAAGCCTCAAAAAGCATCAATATATTGTTGACACACTGGCTCAGGCCAAAATTTGGCCATTATCTACATTCTGACACCCATTTGCAATGGGTTAACCCTTGTGTTCCAGATGACATGACCATTATATCATGAAAAAATTTGTCGTAAGGGGTGGGTGACGTGAACATTCCATCATGGGAAACTCTGAATGTGAGTGGGGTGACCTGAGCATTGCGGCTGAAAGCTGGAGTGACAGGAATGACTCACCACAAGTACATAAAGCTCTTGGAGGGTGATTAAACTCATTTGGCATTTAGGCAGGGACTTTTGCATTATTTCCATTGATAAACAAGTGTGGAATACTATCTATGAGCCATGACTGGAAGAGTGCCGGCTCCAGGGAGGAAATTATTTCCATGTTCTGGATTCTATTCCTTCCTGCCATGACCTACAGCGCATGTTATATTACACAATATTAAATATTACGGAAAAAAGTAAAATGACATACATATCAAATTGTTACTCATGTTATTGCACTGAGTCATGGAATACCTAATAAGAAATGGAGTTTGTGCATGGAAAACAGTATTACCATCTGGGTAAAGCATGTCAAATAACAAATACAGACATTGAAAAATGGCAAAAAAGCTGAAAATGCTTATGCATAAAAAGAGAAAATAACATTGCAAAGGGGAGGCACATAGTCTTGTCACCACACAAGAGTGTTCGTGTGCGCCAAGCCTACAAGCCACAAACCCATCAGAGCGGCCATATTTTGGGTCATGTCTCTCAAATCAACTGAAGTTAAACTAGATAGTTCTACTTTCATGGTGGGCATATTATTTGTTTGAAAAAAAACAAATAAATGCCCACCTGATAAATACAAAATTGATACTGACTATGATGTGTATGAAAACCCTGAAAATTGCAGTTCTGATGAGGATAACCTAAGTGTAGACAATGTACCTATGCCAACTAGGTGATACAGTCTTTGTGCAAATATCTGTGTATGTCACAACTGTGAGATCGCCTTGGTCGGTCGCCGTCATTACCTGAGCCTGTGTCTTGCCACTACACTGCAGGTGTGAGTTGGTTGCTCAGGACACTCGGAAATTCATCAGGAGGTAAAAGCTGTCACAGCTTTTACCTCCTCCACCATGTGACCTCGCTACACCACTGAATACTCCCTTGCCTACATCTCTACTGTGCTGTTTGTGTGTGTATATAGTGTAAATAGTACTCTCACCAGTAAATTCCTACCGTATCTTTCCTCTGGTGTTTGTCTGTTGACCTGGCCGAGCTGATCCCCTCAAAACGAACCTGACAGTGTACCTGCACCTGTTCCTATTTTTTAATTGTTTATAAGATACTTTTATACATCTAAGCCCAGTATTTTGTCAAGAAACTTGAGTAAACATGAATGTGTGGTTTAAGAGTAAAACATGAACATAACATACCTGCATTAACAAAAAATTCATTAACAATCTTGCTGTTCTTCCATTCCCATCAGCAAACGGGTGTATAAACACCAGCTTGTAGTGGGCAAGAGCTGCATATTTGATTGGATGGAGTCTTTGGGCTTCTGGCGAGTTCAGCCACTGCACAAAGTCTTCCATAAGAACTTGCAAGTGTGTTGGTGGAGGTGGAACATGATCACTTACATAAACCTGAAGATGAATACCAATTGTATCTATCAATTCATACATATATATGCTGAAGAATACCATGGGACTTCATGTAAAGAGAGCTGTTGATGCATATATGCTAAAAGGGCCATGGGAAAATTTTCTATATGCTATCTGCAGTGAAAAATAAAATTACATTTATATAAAGCTGTCAAGTCATATTTAGTGTTTAAAGACGGGTTGTGAACTGGTTACTGATAAAGTATGGGATCCCATATTTACGTATTCTTATACAGTCTGAGGTCAGGGAGTCATATACTCCTAATTGTACATAATGACCTGACATTACATTTAGTTCACTCACATTAATAAACAAAAAATAACAATGATAAAACTAAAAACATTATATCTACTGCACCTGAGTTGTTCTTAACTGGCCAGCTTGAATTGGATCAACATGGCCTAAAACCCTTCGGTGAATTTCCAGAATGTCGTGCAGAGTGATGCGGCCCACTCTGTGCACCAGGGTCATGTTGATATACTTGAGGGCAAGGTCCAGGCCCAAGATTTCATTATGTTCCA
This sequence comes from Penaeus vannamei, assembly GCF_003789085.1. Taxonomy (NCBI): domain Eukaryota; kingdom Metazoa; phylum Arthropoda; class Malacostraca; order Decapoda; family Penaeidae; genus Penaeus; species Penaeus vannamei. The sequence continues at coordinate 197,503 of NW_020869974.1, forward strand.
TGACACTCTTCCCTACAGATATTGAATAAGATAATTAGAAATCAGGCTGATCGATCATTATTCTATACACACTAATAGTAAAGATCATAGCCTTAGGAATGTAAAATATACTTTTTCATGAAAGAAAGAACGAGAACTTCCCTCCAACACAAGAGACTTTTTGACTGAGAGAGAGAGAGAGAGAGAGAGAGAGAGAGAGAGAGAGAGAGAGAGAGAGAGAGAGAGAGAGAGAGAGAGAGAGAGAGAGAGAGAGAGAGAGAGAGAGAGAGAGAGAGAGAGAGAGAGAGAGAGAGAGAGAGAGAGAGAGAGAGAGAGAGAGAGAGAGAGAGAGAGAGAGAGAGAGAGAGAGAGAGAGAGAGAGAGAGAGAGAGAGAGAGAGGAGAGAGAGAGAGAGAGAGAGAGAGAGAGAGAGAGAGAGAGAGAGAGAGAGAGAGAGAGAGAGAGAGAGAGAGAGAGAGAAAGGAGAAAGAAAGAGAGAGAGAGAGAGAGAGGAGAGAGAGAGAGAGAGAGAGAGAGAGAGAGAGAGAGAGAGAGAGAGAGAGAGAGAGAGAGAGAGAGAGAGAGAGAGAGAGAAGAGAGAGAGAGAGAGAGAGAGAGAGAGAGAGAGAGAGAGAGAGAGAGCGAGAGAGAGAGCGAGAGAGAGAGCGAGAGAGAGAGCGAGAGAGAGAGCGAGAGAGAGAGAGAAAGAAAGAGAGAGAGCGAGAGAGAGAGCGAGAGAGAGAGCGAGAGAGAGAGCGAGAGAGGAGAGAGAGAGAGAGAGGAGAGGAGAGCGAGAGCGAGAGCGAGAGAGAGCGAGAGCGAGAGCGAGAGAGAGAGAGCGAGAGAGAGAGAGAGAGAGAGAGAGAGAGGAGAGAGAGAGAGAGAGAGAGAGAGAGAGAGAGAGAGAGAGAGAGAGAGAGAAGAGAGAGAGAGAGAGAGAGAGAGAGAGAGAGAGAGAGAGTGTTGTGTGTGTGTTGTGTGTGTGGGTGAGTGAGAGAGTGTGTGGTGTGTGTGTGTGTGTGGTGGGGGGTGGTGTGTTGTTGTGTGAGTTAACAAGGGGGGGTGCATGTGTGCGTGTGCAAGAACATATACATTCTATGCCTGCCATGAAAATCTAAAGTTTTCCAATTTTCTGTATGCAAAACCCATTATTCATTATCTCTGCAAGTAAAGGCAATGAAAACCCTAAAGGGTTCAAAGAGCATCTTTCAGAAAGCGCTGAACATACCTCCAACACTGAGCCTGGTCTCCAAAATCATCCGAGTCTGCGCCAGGGTCATGGTGTTTCCCTCAATGCCTGCTGTGTGATAAATGTACTGGAAGTAGGCTTCCTTTTTAATGCGTCTCAGGGAAGCTGACGAACTTGGGATTAGCGCTAGATCATCTCTTTTGCCCTCAATACGACTAAAGAGCCCTGCATCCATTTCGTCAACGATTGGTCTAGTTCTACGTCGATTTCTGTGAAGATTTTGAAGAGTTAACCAATTAACTCATGCAATAAACTATTTTCAAATAAAATATAGACTTGATTATAAACATTATTACATTTAAGAACATTTCTCGTTTTCCTGCCTTACCTTAATGCCCTTGAATTAGCAGGAGAAACAGCCAAGGCTCTTAAGTACAGCTTGTCTGCTTGCACAATGTCATTGCGGTGATGCTCCAAATATTCTCCATAATGTATGAGAACATCTGGGTGCCTTGGTGCCAATGAAATGGCATGCTCCAACAGCCTACCAGCTCTAACACTCTTTCCTGAGTGTACTAAATCTTCTGCTGCTTTTACCGTATTTAATGCCTCTATCTCAGCATCTGAAAGAAAAAAATTTAAATATGAATACCTGCAAGATATGTTTTATAAATTTGTTGATTATGTAACTTTCTCTGTTCAGTGTAGGTAATAAATAATAATTACATTCTTAATCATCTTTAGCGTTTTCTATCAAATCTGGCATGTACCATACACCATAAGAAAATATTTGGTAATTCTTTTTGTTTCACACAACCATTTAACTTAGTCTCCATGTAGCATTTCTTAATCTTTTCCATTATTCTTTGCCTGCACAGATTATTTCACATGTTAGTATGTAGTTCTTACCTCTCTTTATAACAGCATTCTTTGACTTTCCCTATCTTAAGCAGTCATACATGCATATCCCAAAACTTTTCAAAAACTTACACACCAAATCCTGGTTAATGTTACTGACGCACAGAGATAGAGGGAAATGGACACCCCCATCTTATAGAGCAAAGAAATAGAGCCATAAAAAACAGGTATAGCTGTTGTGCCTTGCATCTATCACTAAATGACAAGAATATCCACTGCATATCACCGCTCAGAGACTAAGCCCACAACACCCTCACAAAGAGTCCTGAATGTCACATTTTCTACAAGTTGACATGAAGTACTAATAGAGGGGGAGTACAGGGGATTGTCCCCAAAGTCTACGGAATAAATAGACACTAGGAAAGGTTAGGTTTGCATTTTTTGGTTTGCATGACACCCTGGTTTTGGGATTTAGTCTCTGGAGGGTGCGTCGCTCTCGGTATGAAACACTCAAATTCCTTCACCTGAACTGACCTTCACGAATTCCCGCCCCCTACCTGTTGGTGATGACATAACCACCTGCCTCGACACCCCCCCCCCAAGCTACCCAATACTTACGCCTGTCTTCCAGCTCTGTCGTCTGTTTCTTGGACACAGCCTGGTCCTCGTCGTGAGCCCCGAGAAGGGCCATGGCCACGTACCCGTCGTCCATCAGTTCCAAATCCGAGCCAGCTGGAATGGCCCCGAGGGAGGACGTTATGGCCACCTCGGAAGAAGCGTAAAACCGCCATGAACTGTGCATTAGAGACACCAAACCGGCGAAAATTGCTCCACAAAGGAACACGAGAAAGAGTGTGAACTTATTCATCTCTTCACTTTGCAGAATTCGAACAATATTAGTCGAAAAAACATATTTATAGCTGCGGAGCGCGCACAGACGTCTGTACACATTGGTCATTTGTTTTGATGTTTCGTCATCTCGATTCGGCGCCTCTGATTGGCTGGCGCGGAGCGTTCGAGTGTGACCTTATCTGAGTGCTATTTCATGGCATTTTTCTATAATAATGATGAACTAAGTGATAGAATCTTGAAATATTTAGCTATTGATAGCGTAGACGGTATTATATTTGTATGTTCTGCTTCGTGTGTTTTAAAAGTTTAAACCCCTTCATATACAAAACTAAAGATTTTTTTATGTGAATCGGAATCGACAAACGAGCTATGTTTAAATAATGGATAATACCATCAAAAATTAAGAATTTTGTAAGCAAATTTTA
>NW_020869974.1:208305-220805 GCF_003789085.1 Penaeus vannamei
AGGTAAAAGACTTATAAAATCATTATCCTCTGGGTAAAGGATACTTCTTGCATTTTAAGCTGTATTTTAACATATTTGGTATATAAGTAGATATATGAATTATAATGAAACCATATATATATTAGATATATATTATATATATATATATATATAATACATATATATATATATCTACTTATAAAATATAATTATATATATATATTATGTATGTATGTATATATAACAAAGTTAATTAAAAGCCCTTACAGTAAATACAGGATTCAATTTGGTGTATTCATCAATCAAAATTTAAAAAATATAAGACAATGAAAAAACAAAAAAATTTATAATAAAATAATAAATTTTCATTATCTGTTCTGGCTACTTCTCATAAGTTAATATGTAAGGTATTAGAGCTAGCACATAGTAGGCATGTATATCCATATTATATAGTATTGTTGCCGTGGACGTTTTGAACCTTAACCTGGGGTTGGGGGTTTGGAGCCTCTCATTTGGCTGGCATACCACCAGGCTCTTTGGTATGGGGTTTTGGTATTACTGGAGAAAGGAGAGAAAATTCTGTAAATGCTTCTATATCCTTGGTGTTTGGTGTGTAGTCCATAGTCATTTATATGGATACGTATACATTTAGCTATATATATATATATATTATAATATATTATATATATATATATTATATAATATATAATATATAATATATATTATATATATATATATATAATACTTACTAGTATTCATTCTGTTTAGTGACTTATCTTTTATTTTTACAGTCAAAAAGATACAAAATATTAAATATAAGAAGATTAATCATTCAATACAGAATGCTATATACACCATTTACTTACTGTAATCTTGTACCACTTGTGAGAAGGCAGTGATGGTGGGGCCAGAGCTGGCACTCTTCTGGATGTTCCTAGTGCCAGTGCCAGGTGAGTTCACAAAATTGCCACTTGGCGATTCATTTGGATGGCCCTCAGCACCTCCTCCACTATCACCCTCAATCTTATCCCCACGTGGACTCAAATAAGACTTGAAATTGGCAGCTACAGATTTGGGGTTGAATTTTAATCTTTCAAATGCTTTCACTAAGGGTTTTGGTGAGGTTGGCGACGAAACTGCAGTGTTATCTTTTTGATCTTTTACTCCTTTCATGTTGTCCTTTTCCATGTCCTTTTCTTCCTTCATTTCTCTTGAAGTGTAGAAATGAGAGCTTGTAGCTTTAGGAGACGAAGGTACTTGTGGAATCGCCTGCTTGTTTGAATTGGAACGCCACTTCTTGAAGATATTTGGGGCAGAGAATTTGTGAAAGATCCCCTCGTCATCGGAGCTTTCAGAACTGCTCTCACTGACTACTACATCCTCAGCCCTGTTCTGCCCAGCCACAGTATGTTTATTCTGATCAGACAATGGAGAGTTTTTCTGGTCTTGAACAGTCTCTATCAAGGGTTTAGGTGGTCTGTGATGATGCTCTAGTGCAGAATTTTGATTCTGTGGTTTCTTAGAAGACTGTGGCACAGGAGGTGACTGGTATGGTGATATCTGCATAGGCTGAGTTGATGCCTGCTGTGGATGCTGGTGTTGCTGTATCAAGGAAGGCTGTTGAAGCACAGGTTTGGGTGGCGGCGGCTGAAGGTAAGGAGAATGTGTATGATTGAGAGGTAGGTGATGGGGGCTGGGTGGGTGGTTGTGGGGAGGTGGTGGTGGTGGATCGGAGTACTGATATGCTGCTGCTGTTTTGGCTGGCACTGCTGGTGGAGGCTCATCATCACCAAGGGGCCAGCTCTGTCAGAAATAAGAGAGTGATCAGCTTCAACAATAACACCCATCAATCAGAGATTTGAAAAAAAACTAAGATAAAAAATTCATACCTCAAGATTACATGGTGTAATTTAAGAATTTCCCATTATTTTTCAAAAGTGCATAAAAAACTCGAGGCTGGAAAAAGGTTTCTATATAAAAAAGTAAAAAGTATTCTTCAAAAATGTTAAACAATGCAAACTAAATAAAAACTACAGGCAAACGTCTACTTAAGCTACATTCTGTACTAGCCACAAAATGAAAATTCTGGTATTCATATATCTTATAAGAAATGAGATGATTCTTCCATTCAAAATCTTGTAAGAAGATATAAAAACATAACATATAATCTGCAGGATTAAGTATAAACATCTACACTTCCCCATTTTTATAACCTGTATTGAATGACATAAAAGACAGGAGTGAGATTTTCAACTTCCTTTTACACGTGTGCAAGTTCGCTCGTGCGAGTGTGTGTGCGTGCGTGTGCGTACGTGTGTGTGTGTGTATGCATGTACATATTATGTATATATGTATGTGTGAATGTGTGTGTGTGTGTGTGTGTGTGTTGTGTGTGTGTGTGTGTGTGTGTGTGTGTGTGTGTGTGTGTGTGTGTGTGTGTGTGTGTGTGTGTGTGTGTGTGTGTGTGTGTGTGTGTGTGTGTGTGTGTGTGTTGTGTATATATATATATATATATATATATATATATATATATATATATATATATATATATATATATATATATATATATATATATATGTATGTATGTATGTATATCTATACATGCATGTATGTATGTATACATACATACACACATACATAAACACATGCACGCATGCACTTGCACTCGCAGTCACACACAAATAATAATTCATTTAATTTAGTTGGATAGGAAAATGGAAACTGACTTACTCTCAACATCATGAAAGGGAACACATTTTTATGATACAAGTACATGTTACTAACGAGGGATGGCATTCATGTAAACAAATATATAAAATCATGAACTATATGGATAAAATAAAGCACATCAGATGAACACACACATGGGACGTTAATTTGAACACTTGGTACATGGTTGCCAATCATGCAACTAAATGTATGCTTTCTAGGCTATGTCTATTACATGATGAATTTTAAAGCGTATTGTTATTGTTGAGCAAATTTTTAAAGCTGAAAATGACTGTTTTCAGTTTAGAATATTTTCCACTGCTTAGGTTCTACATCATGTACACATATTCAAATAAAAAAATACACTCTCTCTCCCACTCCCTTTCTCTGAAGAATAATGCTAATATTTACAGCTGCGTCTTTCATCTTATTAACATGTACACAAATGCAAATGAAAAAAGTTAACACAGATACAGCCTCATACACTCTCTCTCTTCCCATCCCTCTCTCTGAAGAATAATGCTTATATTTATAGAAGCGACTTTCATCTTACTAACATCTATAGTATTCTAACCTATCAATCAATTGCACAAATATTTCTTCTAGGCGTGCATTCTAATTTCAACCAATCAGAACATTGATACATTTAAAAAAAAAAGTATATAATATATAATCTTACCCAACATCATAACTAACACCGTAATAAAAAGCTGAATTCAAGATAATTATCTGTCTTTGTAGCAAAATAACATCCCATCCACTGAATAAAACAACAATCTATCCATGGGTTAAGTCAATTCTTATAACATACTTGTGTTTCTCACCACAGCTCATTTAAGAAACTATACATATTTACAAGATACAAGCTGACCACTTCTTTTGTTCTATGAAATTCCTAATCGTAAATAGCAGTAGCATTACTTTTTACAGCTGTAAAAGAAAAGCGGACATAAATGAAAAAGTCTTGTCAGTATGTCTAAAAATTACTTGATGTTACATCCACTTATATATCTTCAGAAATTATCCGCTAATCACCTCAACTGCCAAATGATGCAATCTATCATCTAAACTTCTATTCATTACTGGCTCTCACAATTTCATTTTTCATCTGTTGTCTCCATAGATAAAAAATGCCATTTCTAAAATGAATGACTGATGCCACTATATCACACCACTTGCCCAATCAGACTCACAAGATAAAACACTTAGGAAAAGGGAAGGGAGCCAAAGTATCAAAGAATTATCGAAGTATCAAAGAATTATCGTTTGTCAGTATAAAATACTTTCATTACCATAAAGCCACAGCTTTAATAATCAATTATTACTTTTCCTATATACCAATTCAATTATTAATCAGATCAGACTTTATCACAAAATGTGTTTAGTTCTTTTTTTTGGCCACTCACTTATTTTTCCTGTGCTGTGTGCATCACGCATTCTCAGTTCACTTAGAGATAATTCACTTTGAATGGTTATTTGAAACTTATTTCCAAGAATATTCGTTCTAGTCACATTTGGAAGATGATTAACAACACATTCATGTGATACCTGGAGTAAAAGAAAGGCTAAAAACAATGAGCAGAAGTATGTGGATATGCTCTGGTGTCATCAGAATCTTAGAGGGTTAATGACCAATTCATTTCTTGACATACATAAGAAACAAATTATTTTTTATAAAACAAGAAGGAACTTTCGGAGTTAAAGAATATATACACAGAATCACAAACACTAAAGTTCAAAACTGATGGAGGGATATTAGTTTGCCATCACACAACACACAACAGTAATCCTACAGAGCTGGCTGGCTGGCACGAGTGAGTTGGTGTACTCATGTTGTAATGATGAAGCTGGATATGCTAGCCAGCGCCAGCCAGACATCTTAACCACGACTAGAAGAAGTGATACTTCAGTCCTTCCTGCACAGAACAAGAGAATCTGTATTTTCATCCACTACACAAACTACTGTGAAGAGAAAGCCTTTAGCATTGGCTGTTGCTGAGACAGCATGGTGAAATTTTTGTTTTTACTTTATTTGTAACAGTCAATTTACACAAAAACACACACACACTAAATATATAAAATCAAATATTTCAGACGAGGCTTATCCTGACAGCTTCCTGTGTCAGAAAAACAAAGATAAGCATAAGGTAACATTTCCGAAGATAACAATGAATCTGAAATATCACTTAAATTATTGTAGTAAAAGTAATAAGTATAATCATGCAATTTTTTTTTCTACTGTCAATCCCTAATCATAAATTTAAACCCTTTTTTTTATGAAACCTGATAAAAATATTCTACCTGTTTAGCTGTTATCATGGTTTGGCGGTAGTTTTCAGGACCATCTGTTGAGCCTGGAAAGGGAAAATGTCCTTAGTACAAGTTACTGCTTTAATCAATCAAATTGCGAAGAAAAAGACCTATCTTATGTAATCACAAGATTAGTGTTACTATGAATTCAAATTAAAACACTCTTTTGTCGGGAAATAACAGAATGTTCTTCCCTCTTTCATGCATTAGTCCATCTACTGTTCATGGATTTATTATACAGCACATGTTGAGTACTCCCATATAATAAATAAAGATTCTCATTTTTAGTGTTAATGAATGAAGATAAAATTTTATAAAACAATTACATAAAAGAAACATTAGAATGGTAGTAATAGGTGATGATGGTGGTAATGGTGGTGGGGGGTTAATGGCAGCGGTAATGATGATGACAGTATCTATGATGATGATCAATGATAATAATTATGGTGATAATTATGACTGACAGTAATGATGGCAGTAGTAGTAGTAGTGGTAATGATGATGATGGTGATTATAAAAGTCTATCATCATCATTAAAATAACAATAATAATAGTTGGTTCATAGCATTATGACACAATAAAATAAAAGGCCACCATTTCACAATAGTTACTTAATCTCAATAAATAATCTATTTATGAGAAATGAACTAAAAAAGTGTTTAGTATTGCATTACTGGAAGCTAGATAATTAAATGAAAGGATATAATCTAGTAAAGCATTTCCTCCCTAAGCACATACTACAAATAACAAAATGTGTTGCACAAGGAAGGGTGATTTATCTTTCTACATGTGTGAGTAAAGGTTTACAGTTGATTCCTTTTGGTTAAAGTATTGTACTCACAACGCCTATCGCTGTGCATGTGCGATGATGGCTCAATGGCACTATGCCTGGGTAAGCCAGCGGTTGAATTCCTCTTTATTCTTGGAGGAGCAATAGGTGCTCCTTCAGAACCTCTCGAGTCATTGCTACTGCACCCACTTCCAACATCTGTTCTAGGGTGTGGCGCTAACCCAGGCCGCCTGAGTCGCACAGATTCTTCTCCTGCAAAATATTACAACCAATATATAATTTTATGTAAGACCACTATAACAATATATACAGTCAGTAATAAGAATAAAAAATTACTAATGAATTAGTACTTCAATTGCTAATATCTAAAAAACTGAATATGAAGTACATTATACGTACCAACTATGGCAATATCTCCTATGATGTGGGCTTTGGAAGGTTGGCCGTGAGGGAAATTTTGACGCACCACATTTGAAATTTGTGGAGGCGATGTATAAGGAGAAAAACCTTGATTGGGTTTGCCACTTGTAAACATGGCCATGTTGTAATATGGTGAAGATGACAAAGGTTCATGATTTTCTCTGTTCTGCTGTAGAGAATGGAGTGGATTGGGAGAATTACCAGGGGACGTTCCATTACCAAATCCTTTAGGTGGGGGTATATTATGGTAAGGTGTTGGAGATATTGTTGTTCTTGATGGAAGAGTGGCCGTAGACACTAAACTATGATAGGGTGATGGTGGCTTTGCCTGATTTTGAGAAAAGTTTGGAAAAGATGGTGAAGAAGAATTACTCCCAGGTGGTTTAGGCCTTACAGTTGAGGTTGCTATGGTACCATATAAGGAATTTGTATTAATAACTGGTGACTGCTGCCCAGTTCTGGAGTCCGTATTGTCTAATTTACCTTCAGTGCGACTATGGCGCAAAGGTAGTGGTGATCTTGACTCGATTGGATCACAATTTCTGGTAGCTTTTGGGGGTAGCTGACCTTTGTTACTGGATGACAAAGTTCTAGAGACAGGTAAGAGAGGTGGAGTATTGACATAAATTGGCTCTTGATGTTCACTATCTCTGGATGATGATGATGTAGAATGGGACTGTAAGGTGCTGTTATTACTTCCAGATCCTTTAGAGTTTGCATCATCATCCAAAAGCCTTGGAGAGGCAGCACTCTTTCTCACTGGCTTTTCCCACTCAATGCTATTAACGAGAGTGTGAAACTCTTCCAATTTTTCTTTAAAAAGAGAATCTTTATTATTTGACATCTGGTTAAAATTAGATCCATGATCTTCCGTAGATGGGGTCTTAACTTGCATATAAACACTTGAACTGCCTCTCTGTTGTGGGTCTTCTCTCTCTGCTGGGACACTTGCCGATTTAGAAACCTGTTGATGCAATTGTTGTTGGCTATTTGGACTTGGGTTATTTTTCCTTGTTATGTGCTTTCCATTCTCAAACCAAATGGTCTCATATTTGTGGATGCTTCGGTTCGGTTCCGACTTTCCACTCATCTTTTCTTCTGGCGTTTTGGGTTCACCATGTGTGACAGGATTTACTGCCTGCCTGTAGCTGTTTCGACGTTCTCTGGTCCTCAGCCCTTGGGGTGCCACATTTACTTTACTTTTAACCTCATCTACATCCATGCTTGTGTCTAGAGCTGAAGTAAGGCTTTTTGACATGTCTGTTGGTTTTGCTACTTTCTTGGCCTCTTTCTCCGAAGGTTTTGGCATCAGGGATGGCACTGGAGATTTGTTGGTACCATGGAGGAGGTAATCCTGGCAATCTAGATATACCTGCCGAGCAATCGGATCTAAATCCTTTTTAGAACAAAAGTCCTTTACATTATCTGCTGAGTGTTTATTCTCCGTGTTTCTATGTATTCTTCTGTCTTTAGCACCAAGCAGTTCATAGTTGACAGTTTCAAATACCTCATCAACACTAGTACTTGTTTCACCAAAGTCCATGACCTCATAGTCTGCAGATCCTGGGGTAGTGGCTGAGCCTGGAGTGCCAAGTGATCCTGGTGATGCTGAAGTAGACATGGGGAGAGATACGTTTTCTTTAGAAGTAGACTTATTGATAGAACTTTCAGTCTTTGACTGTGCTGTAGGAATTACTTCATCATATACAGGGAATTTACCAGGTGCTCCTTTCTTCACAATTTGCGAGTCCATATATATCTCTGTAGGATCTTCCCCCTCCACAGAATCCGACTGTGCACTCAATGTGCAGTTTGCATATTCATGTGGTGCCTTATTATCTCGAGATCCTCTTTTGGTTGGAAGAGGAACATATACATATCTTGATGGTTCTTTTGTGTCCGTGTTGGGATTTCTTACTACCCTTGCATTAACGTACTCCTTTGCACCTGAAGTCTCTTGAGAGAGCTCTGTGTTTGGAGATGGTTTAGGAAGAGTAGCTAATGTGTGGCCAGTGATACTTGTGTGCATTCTGTTATCTGCTGTTTGGGATGAATACAGATTTTGGCTGTTTGTAATGGATGTTGCCACTGAAGTAGATGGCACACTATCATTGTTATGTCCCAAAGTTGCTTGTAGTTCTTTTGGACAGTCATAAATTGACCTATCCACTTGATTACGATTCCAAAATGGTGAACCATTTTGTGTTGATGAGATGACTGGCGGTGCAGACTGTGGAGTATGCGGGGTACCTGTACCTTGGAACGTATTGATTGGAGTATATGGCTGAGGTGCACTGATATACAGAGAATCTGGAGGACGAGCATTACGAAAGCGTTCACCAATGATTTTCTTGGGCGGTATCTGTGGCTTCTGGTCCAATTTTATTTCAGGGATAGTTTGATCTTTAGTTTCATTACTGCTTACACCAGGCTTTGATGCCTGTGATGTATTTGGCATCTGATAGACTGATAGTTTGAATCCTTCTCTTGGTGATGGAATATCTCCTATGAAATTAACACTGCCACTTTCTGACTTATTGAGTGAAAAGCTGTCTCCTTTCCCTCTGTCTAAGCTAAAATAGGTGTTGATATCTGCTTTCTTCCTTGTTAGTTCTGGACTTCTTGTAGAAGCTATGGTATTTGTGGACGAGTCTACAGGCCGAGCATATCTAAATGACTTGCTCTTTTTAACAGGTAAAGCAGGTCTGTCATCAACTCGAGCCAACAAAGCTGAATGAGAATTATCATCTTGGGAGTCATTTAGGTTGTGGGTTCCTCTCCTTCGTGATAAGGGGCTGGTGTACACAGGACTAGAAGGTGGTTTGGCAGCACTTACAACAGTCACAGGTGCTGTTGATACAGCTGCAGCTTTCGAAGACTCATGTGGTGGAGGAGGGCAGATGTTAAGATGGCGTGATCTTTCTAACATCTCATATGCTTTCTTTGACTGCAAAGTTTCTTCAGCCCCTAAACTGCTCTTTCTCTTAATGCGAAAGCCTCCATCTGCATCTGGATGAATGCTCAGGCTAGTTCTTGATGTTACACTGCTTGCACTGCGAGACAGTCTCACTCCTGGAGTTTCAGCATCTCCTGCTTTTTCAAACAATTCCTTGAGCTCTGCTATGCTTGGTCGTCTTACAATTTCAGTGCTCTTAGTGCTAGTGTCCTGACTAATGTGGGTGTTATCAACTACACTGTGCTTCCCTTCTTCTAAGGATCTTCCATATGTCATCCCTGGAGAAGGTGTCCTACTTCGAATTGGAGGGACTGGATTCAAATGATGTGCAGATTGTGACATACTCAGGCTATGAAGTGGTGTTGGGGTATGGTTTGGTGTATTTGAAGGTGTGGCAACTGAGGATAAAGGCTGTGGGCTTCCTGATACACTAGGAGTTTGCATGGTTCTCTGTGTAACTCCACCAGCAGGGGAGGAACCAGAGGGTTGTGCAACTTGCCGTTTGTGAGCCGCATTTTCTGCATCCTTTTCTAATTTTGAAGTTGGGTGAATCCCAGCCTTACTATTGGATGGAGTGACTTGGAAAGGGTTGGGTGATAACTGTGAGAACAGATGAGATCCTCCTGGTGAGCAACTGGAACTTGTGACAGTAACTACAGGCTGGAGAGTGCTTGTAACCACAGGTAGAGATGGAGAAGCAGAGTAGCTACGATAAGCCTGGTTAGCGGTAGGAAGTGATACAGGGGATGGTTGAGGGACCGGTGAACAGTGATTTTGGATGGTGGATGGCTGCGGGATGGGTGAAATGTGGGGGCTAGGTGAGGAGTGCGGTGACACGCATGAAGTAACTGGGGGAGGCTTGCAGAGTTTCAGAGGGAGTGGAGGAACAGGAGCCACCGGCCTCTCTAAGCTATTTATGGGTGAACTCGATGCCAGGTAATCTGAAAAGAGATTTAAAAACAACGAAATGAATTTCAAATCTTAGAATCTTTATGTGCACTATATACAGTACATGTATATACAACTTGGAAAGTGAGATGATAATTAATTTTATATGTCTTGAACTACAAACATAGAAGAAGGGATTTTTACATCCACATATATCTAATTCACATTAAATCAGTTGCTGTTGTTTGCTTACCATTATTTCCTCTTGTATTAGAATACCGAGTGAGAGAGCCAGTTGGAGTGGATACGGCACTTGGGGCTGTTGTTGGTGGGGTTGGTTTGGCACTTTCATCTGGAGAAGAAAATTAGCATATTTTTTAAAATTTCCATCCTCAAAGGTATATTAAGCTGAAATATCATCTTTATAAAGGTTCATGTAGTAATCATCAATTAATATTAAACTAACAGAAATTTACAAAAAGAAATCATTGTTAATACCTTGCTTCTCAGGTTTCACATAGAGTTCCTCATAGTCACTCTCCTTTTCTCTTAAAATTAGAGGTGTACCATCAGTTGCTATATTTTCATATGGGTGAGCATCTATAACCTTCAATCTTTCCTTGAAAAGTTCTCGGACTGCTCTGTGCAAGAGAATGTACTGTTCCCTTGTTTGCACCATAGCAACACGCTGTCTACGCATCTCCTTTACAAGGCCGAAGAGGTTCAGATTTTCTGTCAAACGCTGTAAAATGCATTGAAATAACAGTCAGTAATGAGTAACAAATTCAAGGTTAATATCAAACTCATTAAAACTTGATAGTTATTCCTTCTAGATATAATTGTAAAGTATGCTGAGACCTAATAAGGATAATATTGAATATACATATACTTGCTGACAAGTCTGCATTCGCATACTAATGAACAGTAAAATTATATAATCAACACTGCCTACCCATATCCATAACTTTCATTGTTGTAATAGTGACACAGATTGAAAAGTTATAATGAGAATAAATTACTCCATACAGCAAAATGTCTATCAAAAGGTGTCAACCACAGCTCTTGCTTTGTAAAATTATTCATTCTCAATTATACCTTTTCTGTAACAGTACAATATTTACCCCAGCTCTCAGAAGACCCCACACATAGTCAATTGCACAAATTGTTCCTGTTCTGCCACAGCCAGCTGAACAATGAACAAGAACAGGCAATGTCTCCGAAGCTTGACAGTCTCTCACCAACCGCACCATGTCCAGCAGTGGTCGGACAGTCTCTGGAACTCCATGATCAGGCCAGAGTACATAGTGGAACTGACAGATTGTTCGTTCTTCTGGTGGAAAGCGAAAGTGATTAGTTACATGCTATCAAAAAAGTCTATTTAATGTTTTCTTTATTTGGGCAAGGATGATTAAGCATTACTTGTGTTTAAATTGCTGATAAAAAAAATTATTCTACTACCAAAATCCTTACTTCCACTAATATTGAAGACAAAATGTCACAGTATACATGGTTGAAAATATGGATAAAAGCAGTACAAAAACAGCTCTAGAAACGTATATCACCTGTCTTGCCGGAGTCTGTGGGGTATTTGATCTTGAGTGTTCGAACCATGAAGTCTGGACACACTTGCCTGGCCTTCACAAAGGAAACCGTGACATTCCCAAACTGCCTCTCCTCATTTGTAGTGTTTACCCAATAACATTCACACTTGTGCTGGAATAAGAAGGGCAACATGAGAGTATATTGATAAAGAAATACCTTGACTAATTTTTTTATTTTTACTTCTAACATAATGGGAGGTAAAATAATAAAACCGATATTATGACATCACTTCAGCTTATTATTTCAAGGCTATCCAACACACATATATCTATACCTTTGTCATCATTCCATTAAAGAATTGCATAGTTGTCTAATCAGCTTATATGAAACACTGAAAATAAAAAAATGTAAAGCTGTCTAATCAACTTATATGAAACACTGAAAAAAAATTAAGTTACAGCACCTACCTTTCCACCCTCCGTCTCGTTGGAGGCCATAATGATGACCTGGACCTCACACTCCACCACCATCCTCCAGAAGTCGGCCGTGGTGTGGGGCAGCGGGCCCTGTGTTTGGCAAGTAGAAAGGTTACTTAAAATGTTGCTTTTTTTAATCATAACATGTGGATATAGGGGTGCCTTTCTGTGGCTGCACGTGCATGTGGGTGTGGGAGTGCATATGCCTGCTTTTCTAAATGTATTAAAACGTCCTTTGAAGAGTGCATCTAATACTGCATACCGGGTGTGGCCAGTGACCTAAATGTGGCCCTCAGGATGGTCATAAATAGCTTGTGGATGACAAGATCAATTATTATTAGCCTGATGAATTATGTTGTCATGAAGGTAAGTTATATATGATTAAGAGCTTGAAAAATTTAAATAACTTACTTTCATGATGGCAATAATA
>NW_020869974.1:225805-255805 GCF_003789085.1 Penaeus vannamei
GACCATCCTCCTGTCCCTGCCGCTGCGGCGAAAGACACGCGCGTTATAACCAATCTGCAGCTGATTAAACCGAAGCCTTGGAGCCCGGGCGTGGAGAGTGATCATGCAAATTATATCTATGACTGGCTTCTGTCTTGCCATGAGCCAGGTGCCCTACATTTACGTTTTAGCTGCTTGGAAGAAAAACAAATTCGCCGAGGCCGCATGGACATTATCTTGCACCTTCCTATGACATGAAAAAAAGCCTTTACACTGAAAGTACATTTCCCGCGTAACTGCAGGGGGAAAAAACGTGATAAATAATCGTTTCATAAAAGAAATCATAAAACCAATAAAAATGCGAATAATAATAACAAAACAAATAATAATAATAATAATCATAATAATAATAATATAAATATCATCATAATAATAAAAATAAAAAATTATTATACATCATAATAATAATATAAATATCATCATAATAATAATATAAATATAATAATAATAATATAAGTATAATATATAAAATAATATAATAAAATAATATAATATAAATTATAATAATAATAATATATAATAATAATAATATAAAAATAATAATAATGACCAATAATAACAATGATAATAATGATAAAACAAAAAAGCATAAACACAAAAAATAACAACCCTACTGTTTATCAAATAAAAAAATATATTACGAATAATCAAAAAAAAATCATAAAAAGAAAAAAAAAACTAGTTCATCAACTTAAGAAAAAAAGAACCACGAATAACAAAAAAAAAATAAAACAAAAAAGAAGAAAAAAAGAGAGAGAGAGGAAAAACCTACAAATTGCGCTGAATGCATTGGCCCTTAGATCGAAAGGGGGGGGGGTACAAGCGCCGCTATTCAAAGAGACACGCAAATGACCCCTCCACCCCGGAGTTTCTTGATTCATTTCCCGACAAAGCCGCCGAGTCACCGCCCCCTCCCCCCCCGTGTGGCGAGGAGGAAGGGAAGGAGGAGGAGGAGGGGGCGAGGAGAAGGAGGAGGAGGAGGAGGAGAAGAGAGAGAGAGGAGAGGAGAAAGAAAGGAGCAGGAAGCAGGAGCAGGAGAGGAGAGAGCAGGAGAGGAAGGAGATGGAAGGCGTGTGGAAAGAGTGTGTGTTGTGTGTGTGTGTGTGTGTGTGTGTGTGTGTGTGTTGTGTGTGTTGTGTGTGTGTGTGTGTGTGTGTGTGTGTGTGTGTGTGTGTGGTGTTTGTGCGTGTGTTGTGCTGTGCGTGTCTGTGCGTGCGCGTGTGTGTGTGCGTGTCTGAGTGTGCCTGTCTATGTGTGTGCACGTCTGCTTGTGCGTGTATGAGCGTGAATATACCTACGACTGTGAGCGTACATGGTGCCTAGAAGAAGCGAGCCGGAAAAAAAGAAAACAAAAAAACGAGGATTGTGAGGACGAGGATTATGAGGAGGGTTGTGAGGAGGGGTTGTGAGGCCTCCTCTGCTTTCGCCGCACCGAGCCCCGCCACAGCAATCAGCGCCGCCCCACTCAAAAATGAGAAGCCCCCTCACGTGCCCTCAACAGGCGGGGAGGGAGGGGGTGTGGAGGGCAAGGGAGGAGGGGGGAGGGGCAAGGGAGGAGGGGGGGGAGTGGAGGCCTCGGCTCGGCTGGATAATGATAGCGACGAGATTTTGTGTTCATGGGCAAAAAGGCGGAGGAGGGAGAGGAGGGAAGGAGGGGGCGAATGGGAGGTGAGAGGAGAAGATGGAAGAGAAGGAGGAGGAAGGGGCGAATGGGAGGTGGAGGAGAAGATGGAAGGAAGGAGGAGGGAGGAGGGGGGGCGGGAGGTGAAAGAGAAGGAGGGAGGAGGAGGGTGGATGGAAGGGAAGGAGGGAGGCGAAAGGGAGGTGAAAGGGGAGGAGGGAAGTGAAACGAGGGAGAAGGGAGGCAAAAAGGAGGTGGGGGGATGGGAGGGAGGAGGGAGGCGAAGAGGAGGTGGAAGGGAAGGAGAGAGAGTGCGAGGAAGAGATGGAGGGAATGAGGAGGACCCGGGAAGAAGGAAGGGAGGGAGGGAAAGAGGTAGGGAGACAGAACAGGGGAAAGAGGGGATAAAGGGAGGGAGGAGAGGAGGAGGAGAGGGAGACAGAGCGGAGGTAAGATGGAAAAAAGAGGGAGAACGCAAGGTGGGAGACAAAGAAGGAAAGTGGAAGGAAGTAAGAAGACAGAGGAAGAGACAGGGAAAAAAAAAAGATGGAGGAAAGAAGGTAGGGATTGAGAGACAGCGGAAAGAGAGAAGGAGTGAAATGAGAAGAGCGATTGAGGGAAAGAGGAAGATGAAGAGGGAGAGGCAAAAGAAGAAGAAGAAAGGAAAAAGGAAAGACGAAGGGAAGGGAAGGAGGGAGAAGGATACACTAGGAAGAAGAGAAGAAGAGAGGGAGAGAACAACAAAGAAAACAAAAGACGAAACAAGGGAAGACAGAAGAAACAAACAAACAAAAAAAAAGAAACAGAAAGAAACAAAAAAACAAGAAACAGAAAGAAACAAAAAAAAAAGAAACAGAATGAAACAAAAAGACACCCAAGGTCCGCGTTTTCCCGACCGCAATCTCGCAACCGACAACCGACAGACAGCGGTCAAAAGAGCGAAGCGGCGGCGGCGACGGCGGCGACGGCGAGGCCCAGTCCCCGCGACGGTGCTCACCCTGTCGAACCTAGACGATCAAGGAGGAAGAGTAACGGATAGGCGCTGAGGCCGAGGAGGCGAATGGGTCGAAGCCGGAACACCCGCTTCGGAGTAAACAACGGCCCGGTACTTGGGATAAACGGTTTAACTCACGATACAGGAAACAAACAAAACAAACAGACATCAAAATGAAAGGTGGACTTTAAACTACAGGCAGTGATACGTTCGTGTCAAAGGTAACGGGTTTACGCGTCGTCTACGAAACAAAACAGAAACGTATTATTATTTTTATAATTTTTTATTTCATTATCATCATTATTATTCATTCATTATTATTATTCATTATTATTATTATTTATTTTATTATTATCATTATATTATCATTATTATTATCATCATTATATATCATTATCATCATATTATTATTATTATTATCATTATTATATTATTATCATTATCATTATCATTATTATCATCATTATCATCATCATTATTTTGCAACGGATATACTCTAAATTCAGTAAATAATACTAAGTTCACGTAATAACTAATCTCTATTCATTTCTTTCCCATTTTCGCAAAACAGATAATGTATTCCTTTTCTAAGAGAACGTAAAAATAACATCTTTCAAAAAAAACATATTCCGTCTGCGTGTGTACATACTAGTTCGTAAGTATCTATGTGTCTCTAACTTGCGTGTGTGTAGAATTCCATTTCCTTAGTCGATATCTATTTTATAAGTAGAGAAAAGTACACTAATATAAAAGAAAGTACACTGATATAAAAGACAAACAAACACACACACACACACACACACACACACACACACACACACACACACACACACACACACACACACACACACACACACACACACACAAAAAAAAATAATAATATATATATATATTATATAATATATATATAATATATATAATATATTATATATATATATATATATATATACACCGTTCCCATGGTTACTAAGGACATGCAACGCACTCCTTTCACATCTGAATCCCCGTATCCATCCCCCCCCCTCCCGGCGCCCCTCCAAGCAGTTCACAGTCAAAGCAGAAGTCAAGTGCCCCAAGGACCACCATCCCCCCCCTCCTCCCTCCTCTCCCTCCCTGACGCCCCCCCCCGGTGCTTGGGTGACCGCGCCCGCCGCCACCACACCTCCGCCCGGCCTTTGTGTCCACATCCAGATCCTCTCTCCCGCCCGGGTCGGGATACGCGCCGCTTCCTTCCCGCCGCTCTCGTGTGTCGTCTGTCCTGGCTGTCGTCTGTCTGTCCTGTCTGTTTGTCTGTCTGTCTGTCTCTCTCTCTCTGTCTGTTTGTCCGTCCATCTGTCTGGCTGTCTCCTGTCCGTTTTGTCCGTCCGTCTGTGTCTGTTTTGTCTGTCTGTCTGTCTGTTCTGTCTGTCTATTCTGTCTGTTTGTCGTCATTCTGTCTGTCTGTCCTGTCTGTCTGTCCGTCCATCTGTCTGTCCTGTCTGTCATCTCTCCGTTTCTAGTGCTTCCCCCTTCAACTTTCTATTCCTACTTTTTCTCACCTCCTCTTCTCCGCCTCTCTTTTCTCTCTCCCTTTCCATTTTTCTCTCCTGTGTCCAGTCATTCGCCTCTCTTCCCTGTACCTCTCCTATTCCCTTCTCTGTTTTCTCCACCTCTCTTTATCCCCTTCTTAAGTCTGTAATCGCCTTCCACTTTCCTCCCATCTCCTCCCTCTACCATTCTCCACTCCTTTTCATCTCTTTTTTTCTGCATCTCCCCCACCTTTCTCTCTTTCTTTCGTTCTTTCTTTATTCATTTTCCTTTATCTCTCATTCATTTTCTTGCGCTTGTCTTTCCTCCCTTTCCAATTTCCTCACTTCGTCTCCCTCTTTATTTCATTCCCAATTCCATTCTCTCTTACTTCTCACTCTCTCTTCTTTTCCTCTTCCTTTTCTACACCCATTCAATTTTCCTCCCTCCATCTTACCCTATTTTCATCTTTCTCTTCTTAACTTCAAAATTAATTTTCTTCCATTATCCTTTCTCCTTCACCCTCTCCCTCTCTACCGCTGTATCTTACTCACTCTAAGCCTCTCTCTCTACCTCTCTCTATACTCCTTTTCTCTTCCTCTTCCTCCACCTCTCTCTTTCTTCCTCCCCCTCTCCCCCCTCCACCTTCTCTCTCTCTCTCTTCTACCTCCCCTCCCTCCCTCTTTCTCTCTCTCTTCTCCCCTCCCTCTCTCTTCCCTCCCCCTCCCCCTCCCCTCCCTCTCCCTCCTCCTCCCTCTCTCCTCTCTCTCCTCCCCCTCAATCTCTCTCTCCCCCTCCCACACTCCGAGTGGATGACCCCCCCCCCTCGCCCCTTCGCAGGAGAACGAGAAACACTTTCTCCAACGTCGGCGCAGCAGCTGCAGGAACCCGACCCCACTTTAAGGTCGCCCTGTATAATGCCCAATTATATATTTACTTTTAGAAAGCCCCCCCCCCCCCGCTCTCCCCTCGACGCACGGAACCAATGGGCGAGTTCAGCCCGACCTGTAATCGCCGTCACAAGCGTTGACTTTCTGACGATGGGGGGAGGAGAGAGAGGAGAGAGAGAGAGAGAGAGAGAGAGAGAGAGAGAGAGAGAGAGAGAGAGAGAGAGAGAGAGAGAGAGAGAGAGAGAGAGAGAGAGAGAGGAGAGTGGGTTTGAGGACGGCGCTCCATTCTCGGCTGGGTGGATAGGGTAAGAATAGGGAATTGGTGGATAGATACGTCCGTTTTTTTTTTTTTTTTTTTTTACTTATAAACTGTCGGCAACGAGTAGAGTGAAATATCGTCCTTGACTAAAAAAAAAAAAATGTTGCATAATTCCAGTATCAGTTTGCACGGGACAAGTCACAATACAACAACAACAACAACAACAACAACAACAACAACAAACACTATACACAGTTATCGTTTGAAAACAAAAATGAGCGCTCATGTTGATTACAGCAAGAGGACCAACAATAACAATATTAATTTCGGTTACAATAACATCCACTTGATGTCGACAACATAAATCATATCATAAGAAAAAAACCCAAGGAAACCAAGAAAGCCATTCAAGAAACACAATCTCCCCAAACACCAGAAAACACAATCTTCCCCAAACACTCAACAAACACTCAGAAAACACAATCTCCCAAACACTCAGAAAAACACAATCTTCCCCAAACTCAAGAAAACACAATCTTCCCCAAACACTCAGAAAACACCAAACACTCAGAAAACAAACAAACACTATCTTCCCAAACCACTCAGAAAACACAATCTTCCCCAAACACTCAGAAAACACAATCTTCCCCAAACACTCAGAAAACACAATCTTCCCAAACACTCAGAAACAAATCTTCCCCAAACACTCACAATCTTCCAAACACTCAGAAAACACAATCTTCCCCAAACACTCAAGAAAACACAATCTTCCCAACACTCAGAAACACTCAAAAACAAATCTTCCCAAACACTCAAAACACAATCTTCCCCAAACACTCAAGAAAACACAATCTTCCCCAAACACTCAAGAAAACACAATCTTCCCCAAACACTCAGAAACACAATCTCCCCAAACACTCAGAAAACACAATCTTCCCCAAACACTCAAGAAAAAAAACACAGAAACACAATCTTCCCCAAACACTCAGAAAACACAATCTTCCCCAAACACTCAAGAAAAACACAATCTTCCCCAAACACTCAGAAAACACAAATCTTCCCCAACACTCAAGAAAACACAATCTTCAAACACTCAGACATACACAATCTTCCCCAAACACTCAGACACAATTCCCCAAACACTCAGACATACAATCATACCTTTATCTTTCCCCTATTGCATGCATACAAGCACATTCCCTAATTTCATCCCTTAATCTAATATTAATACATAATATAATACATAAATATATAAATAATATAAATCTAATATAATACAATAAATATATAAATAATATAAAATTTAATATAATACATAAATATATAAATAATATAAAATTCAATACAATACATAAATATATAAATAATACAAAATTCAATATAATACATAAATATCCCTAACATTTCCTATTCTAAAATACAGAAGTCTACCCCAAGATTTTCCAGTTTCCCTACTAGGCTGCAAAAGCGTCCTTTCAATTTATTCCTGAAACTGAAACGGAACAGGAAACATCAACAAAATGCAATTAGTTTGATTCCTGGATCTTAGGCAGCCAGCACCCACGCAATTTTCACTGCAGTGCATAAAATAATTGTACATTGCAACCCAACTGACAAACAAAGATGAATATAAATAAATGCTAATAACCTAACTACCTCCTGGCACAGGTATTAATAATAAATAATAATAATAATAATAAATAATAATATAATAATAAAATAATAAAATAATAATATATAATAATAATAAGAAGAAGAAAGAAGAAGAAGAAGAAAAGGAAGAAGAAAACGAAGAACAATAACAATAACAATAACAACAACAACAACACCGAAACAAACGACCCGGATTCATACCACCATAACAAGCAACATTTCTCACACTCCCAATAAGGAAGTGTCGGCGCAGCGGGCGAGAGAACGAAAGGGCGACGCACCGAGGAGGAGGAGGGGAGGAAGGGGAGGGAGGGGGAGAGAGGAGGAGCAGGAAAGGGGAGGAGGAGGAGCAGGAGGAGGAGGAAGGACGGAGGAGGAGGAGGAGGAGGGAGGAGGAGGAGGAGGGGGGGGGAGGAGGAGAGGAGGAGCGAAAGGAGGGAGGAGGAGGAGGAGGAGAGGAGAGGAAGGAGGAGGAGCAGAAAGGAGGAGGAGGAGGAGGAGGAGGAGAGGAGGAGGAGGAGGAGCAGAAAGGAGGAGGAGGAGAGAGGAGAGAAAGGGAAGAGAGAGGAGGAGGAGGAGGAGGAGCAGGAGGGAGAGGAGGAGGAGAGAGAGGAGGAGGAGGAGCAAGGAGGAGGAGGAGGAGGAGCAGCAGGAGAAGGAAGGAGGAGCAGGAGGAGAGCAGGAGGAGGAGAGGGAGAGCAGCAGGAGGAGGAGGTAGCAGGAGGAGGAAGCAGGAGGAGGAGGAGGAGCAAGCAGGAGGAGGAGAGCAGCAGGAGGAGGAGGATAGGGAGGCAGCAGGAGGAGGAGGGGAGGAGGAAGGAGGAGAGCAGGTGGGAGAGGAGCAGAGGAGAGGAGGGGAGCAGGAGGAGAGGGAGGAGGGAGGAGGAGGAGGAGGGGAGGAAGTAAGAAGGAGGAGGAGGAGAGGAGCAGGAGGAGAAGAAGAAGAAGAAGGAGAAGGGAGAACGAGGACGACGACGACGACGAGGAGGCGGCCGACCACACCCGCCGTTCGGATCCTCCCTCGCCGCCCGCGCTCTCGCTACTAAGCGTCCCTTTCACGCCAGGACAGAGAACCTCGAGGATGGCTCTGCTTCCGACGCCGGAAATCGCCGTAACAAGAGAGAGAGAGAGAGGAGAGAGAGAGAGAGAGAGAGAGAGAGAGAGAGAGAGAGAGAGAGAGAGAAGAGAGAGAAGAGAGAGAGAGAGAGAGAGAGAGAGAGAGAGAGAGAGAGAGAGAGAGAGAGAGAAGAGAGAGAAGAGAGAGAGAGAGAGAGAGAGAGAGAGAGAAGAGAGAGAGAGAGAGAGAGAGAGAGACAGAGAGAGAGAGACGACAGACAGAGACAGACAGAGACAGACAGAGAGAGAATAGAAACAGAAATAGAGAGAGAGAGACAGACAGAGACAGAGACAGAGAGAAAGAGAAATAGAGACAGAGACAGACAGACAGAGAGAGAAGGGCGGGGACGTTCCCACGCTAATCACAAAGCGACGCCTCCGTTTAATCGGAAATAGCGCTACGAAATTGTCACCGAAGCTTCGGGGGAAGATTCACTGATATTCACGTTCTGTAGATGTCAGTCAGCCGGCTTCGGGGATTGGCTAATCAGGAAACAAATACGTAAATACTACGATAAAAAAACATTCTGGCTGCCGATAAAGATTAGTAACGGTTATACACCCCCCCCCCGTCCGGCGATCTCGGCTGCGGATTGTAAATATTCAGTTCGAATCCATGAATATGATTGATGACGTCACGGAAGAGGCACAAGTACGTCACACAACAATCATAATTACGTCTTGGGAAAAAAAAAACATTATATTCATTTCCAAAAGAACCTGAGTAATAAAAAAAAAAAACGAAGAATAAAAATAAATAATAATAAAAAAACTACTACGTCTTTATAAACCAATCAAAAACACGAATCGTATCTGCAAAGTGATTTTTATTCCCATTTTTAAAAAAATCAGAAAACACCCCCCCCCCCCACCCCACCACCCAAATACAACCTATCCCCCCCCCCCCCCCCTCCCCCTCCCCATACCGATCCACCACACACCCGCACATTCTCTTTCGAAAAAAAAAAGGAAAAGAAAAAATATATTCACCCCAACCTGTCTCTAAAGGGAAAAACGGTATCAAACGAGGCTAAAAAAAAAAAAAAAAAAAAATACTCCCGCCTTATCTGATAAAATGCATTAGGCAAATTAAAAACACGCTGGCTGGTCGTACCTGCGCATCGAAAAGGCGCCGTTGGGAGAGAGTGGGAGGGTGAGGTAGGAAAGGAGGGAAGGAGGGAAGGAGGAGGAGAAGGAGGGAAAGAGGGAAAGAGGGAAGAGGGAAGAGGGAAAGAGGGGGAGAAGAGAGAGAGAGAGAGAGGAGAGAGAGAGAGAGAGAGAGAGAGAGAGAGAGAGAGAGAGAGAGAGAGAGAGAAGAGAGGATTAAAAGAGAGACAGAGAAGAGAAAAAGACAGACAGACAGAGAAAAAGAGACAGACAGAGAGAGAAACAGATTAAGAAAGAGAGAGAGAGAGAAAGACAAGCGGCAGGAAGAAAGAAAAACCAGGAAGCCCCACGAAAGGAAGACACAAGGGAGGGACCCACAAAACCCCACCGCGACGACCCAGAGAGAAACCACCGCGAGGAAAGCCGAGTCACAGGGTACGAGAACCCGGAGTAAAAGTGAATTGGAAGAGGTGCGTTGGCGGCGCCCGCCCTCGGGGGACGCGAGACGGCGCCCGCTGTGGCACGCTCTCCTTCTCTCCTTCTCTTCTCCTCCTCTTCTCCTTCTCCTTCTCCTTCTCCTTTCTTCCTTCTCCTTCTCCTTCTTCCTTCTCCTTCTCCTTCTCCTTCTTCTCCTTCTCCTCTCTTCTTCTTCTTCTTTCCTTCTCTTTCCTTCCTTCTTCTTCTTCTTTCCTTCCTCCTTCCTTCCTCTCCTTCTCTCTCCTCCTCCTCCTCCTCCTCCTCCTCCTCCTCCTCTCCTGGTGCCGTGTGCAGCGCCGTCCGTCAGGAGGAGACAGGAGGGTCAGCGGGGAGGAAGGAAGGAAGGAAGGAAGGAGAGGGGGAGGAGGGGGAGGGAGGAGGGGAGGGGAGGGGAAGGGAAGGGAAGGGAAGGGAAGGGAAGGGAAGGGAAGGGAAGGGAAGGGAAGGGAAAGGAAGGGAAAAGGAAGGGAAGGGGAGGGGAAAGAAGAGAAGTAAGAGACGGGCTCGGGGAGAAGGAGAAGAGGAGAAGGAAGAGAAGAGAGAAACGAAAGGAAAGGGGAAAGAAGAAAAGTAAGGGAAGAGATAGGAGAGAAGAGACGGACCGAAGAGGAGGAGGAGGGGAGGTCGGGCGGTGGCCATGGTCAGCCAATCAAGGAAATGACTCGAAACGGCGCATTACCATCTTCCTTATCGGAGATCCGGGCGAGGATAATTAACGCGGCAGATTAAGGTTCCACGCACCAACGGCGTGGCGACGAAACATGCCGCGTGGAACAAACAGTCGACGCCTGAAGACTCCTCACCGTAACGCTTCCCACTTCCTCCGTAACAGGAGCGACCATCTTGGAATGAAGAGGGAAGGAAGGAAGGAAGGAAGGAGGAGACGGAAGACAGAACAAGAGAGACATAGAGAGAGACAGAGAGACAAGAGAGAGAGACAGAGAGTAGACAGAGAGACAGACAGTAGACAGAGATGAGCAGAGAGATAGACAGACAGAGAGGACAGACAGATGACACCAGACAGAGACCTTAGGACAGAAGGCAGGGACAGCAGACAGGCAGCAGAAAGAAGACAGGACAGAGACAGACAGTAGACAGATAACAGACAGACAGAGAAAGAGAGAAAAGAAGAGTAATTATTCCAAAATCATCATCATCATAAATAAACTACACGCACACCAGCGTACGAGAGACCGAGGTTCACCCACCCGAGGACCAACAACATTTATTACTGATAAGGCTGATAACATTCCTCGTGTTTAGAACCTATTTGAACCCACCGTCTTCGAGATCATACCCCACGAGACACGACTCACTCTGCTCATGACCCAACACGGCGTCCATCTACAACCTAAAGAGGATTTGATCTTCCTAAAGACTATTCGATCCTAAAGAGGACTAAAGTTCGATCTTCCTAAGAGATTTGATTTCCTAAAATATCGATCTTTCTAAAGAGGATTTGATCTTCCTAAAGAGTATTCGATCTCTCTAAAGAGGATTCGGTCTTGCCTAGCCGTGTCGAATCTACTCCGTGGAGGAATCTATTGCCACCACGCAAGGTGTACTCAAGTAGGTCCGTGTCAGTCACAAGCAAAGCACTGTCAAGGAAAATCTGAATGGAAGAACACAACACTGTAATAATAATTAATAAATAATAATAATATAATAATAATAATAATGAATAATAATAATAATAATAATAATAATGTCGTTGTCTCATGAAAAATAACAAGGAAAAAACTAACGACCTCTGTCACGAATCAAGGCGTACTGACCAAGCCCGTATCATCAACAAGCAAATCCCCCTCAGCCTCAAAACGAATCAAAATAAAAGCCTCAAAACGAACCCAAACAAAAGCGCCTGCAACGAAACCATTCGGCACCTCATGACCAAAAATAAAACAAAAAATACAAAGACCAAAACCCCTTTATTGACCGCGTAACCACGCGCTCTTCCTCACCGCATCGGACTTCGAAATGGCAGCCCAAATACCCGTACTTGAGGGGCAGTTCGGAGAGTCTCCCTCCCGGCGCAAGACTCATAAACGTGTGTGTGTGTGTGTGTGTGTGTGTGTGTGTGTGTGTGTGTGTGTGTGTGTGTGTGTGTGTGTGTGTGTGTGTGTGTGTGTGTGTTGTGTGTGTGTGTGTGTGTGTGGTGTGTGTGTGCGTGTGTGTGTGTGTGTGTGTTTACGAGAACGAGGTCCCGTCGGAGCGTAAAAATATCCTTTCAACGGATCCACAGCGGTTGCCTCTCGAGCGTGCGCGACGACCTTCCTTGAATTAATCTTGAGAAGCAACTGCAAGGTGCGTCACGTGAGGGAATTTGGCAGGGCAGCCCCTCGGTGACGGAGCTGTCAGCGTGCGGTGTCTCCCTCTGCTCGCTGGCTCGCTCTCCTTCTCTCTCTTTTTTCTCTCTTCTTTTTCCTTCTCGTTCTCACTCTGTTTTTTTCTTTTCTGTCTTTTCTTTCTCCTTCTGCCTGCCTCTTGCCTGCCTCTGCCTGCCTTGCCTTGCCTGCCTGTCTGTCTGTCTGCCTGTCTACCTGACTGCCAACCCTTTTCTCCCTCCTCTCACCCTCTTTCTCCCCATTTATGCCTTACTTTCCCCTGATCCCTTTTTTCTCATTCTCTTTCTCTTTCCCCCTCTTTCCCTTCCTCTATCCCGTTCTCTTCTCCCGCTCTCCCCCTCTAGCTCCCTCCCTCCCTCTCCCTCTCTCTCTCTCTCTCTCTCTCTCTCTCTCTTCTTTCCAAACCTCTCACCCTTTCCTTAATCCAAACTTTAAATACATAAAAGGCACAAAACGATAAAGAAAGAAACAGCCAAATAAACAATAGTCCCTCAGTCCCTACCCCTTACCCCCTAAAACCCTACCCCCCCTCACCCTACCCCTACGACCCGTCCCCCTACCCTACCCTCCCTTACCACCCTCCCCCTACCCCTACCCTCCCCCTCCCCTCCTACCCTACGCTCCCCCTCTACCCGCCCTCCCCTCCCCCCTACCCCTCACCCCCCCCTACGACCCCCCCCCCTACCCCTCCCTTTACCCCCCCTCCCCCTCCCCTCCCTTTCCCTCGCCGCACCCTCCAAGGGGAAGGGCCGGGCCAAGCGACGCGCCACGCCCTTGGCACAAACAAGTCCCTCACGAAGAGTGAAAGGGGATTTCATTAGTAAAAAAAAAAGGGGGGAGAAAAAAGATGAAAGAAAAGGAAGAAGGAGAAAAAAGGAAGGAGGGGGGGGAGAAGAAATAGAAGAAAAAATAAATAAATGAACTGAGATGAAAAAGGAAAAATGAAGAGAAGAAACAAAGGATAAAAATAAGAAAATCAAAAGAAAAAGAAATGGAAAAAAAGAGAAAGAAAGGAAAGAAAAGAAAAAACAGAAAGAAGGAAAAAAGGGTGTGTCCAGCGACTAGAAAACCGTAGATAATAAGAACGAAAACAAAATACGAATTCCCCAAATAAAGAGATACAAAAAGCGCGGGAAACGGACAGGGAAGACGAAAAGTGGAGGAAGATGATAATGATAAAAGAACAAATAAAAAAATCTTCGGAAAACTGAGAACAGACAAACAAAATGCGATGTAAACGAAGAGGCAAACGAACAAATAAGAAAGGTGGAAGGAGAAGAAAAGAGAATTATAAAACGAAAAAAAACAACAGCAACACAAAACACGAAAAAGAAAACAAACACAAACCACGGAAGTACCACACGCAAATAAACAAACAAAAATAACCAAAAAATCAATAAAACAACGACAAAAGCCAATAGCAACGGAAAAGCAAACGGACGAGAATCGCACACCAGAGGAAGGAAGTGGCGAAAGAACCGCGAGAAAAAAAAAAAAAAAAAAAAAATCGCGTGCGGACGGCGGTGCGGCTGGAGAGAAGAGAGGAAAGTCGCACGCAACACGTGTCCGTAACTCTCTCCCTCTACCTCCCTCTCTTCATCTCTCTCTCTCTATCTGGCCCTCTTCTTCTTTCTTTACCCTTCTCTCTCTCTAGCTCTTTCTATTTCTCTCTCTCTCTCTCTAGCTCTTTCTATTTCTCTCTCTCTCTCTAGCTCTCTCTGCCACTCCCTCTAACTCTCCTATCCTCTACCTCCTACCTCTTCCTCTCTCTCTACCCCTCCCCCTTTTCTCTCTATGTCCCTCCCTCTCTACCTCCATCTCTTCCTCTCACACTATCTCTCTCTTCTCCTCCCTCTACCTCCCTCTCTTCTTCTAAATTCAAGAGTAAATCCCATGGAAAATAAACTTTCGCGTGCAGGCGAAGATACAAAGAGGATACGAGAAGACTCGCTCGTAACACGTGTTTCTCTCACTCTCACTCTCTCTCTCTCTCTCTCTCTCTCTCTCTCTCTCTCTGTGTGTGTGTGTGTGTGTGTGTGTGTCTCTGTGTCCGTGTCTTTGCCTCTCTCTCTCTCTGTCTCTCTCTCTCTCTCTCTCTCTCTCTCTCTCTCTCTCTCTCTCTCTCTGTGTGTGTGTGTGTGTGTGTGTGTGTGTCTCTCTCTGTCTCTTTATGTATCTTTCTCTCTCTCTCTCTCTCTCTCTCTCTCTCTCTACGTCTGTCTTTCTCTCTGTCCCTCTCGCCGCCGCCGCCCCGCACACCTGCTGATGTTGCAACAGCTGTCCCCAACACGTGCTGAGTCCATGGAGGTCGAGGGCCACTGACTCAACAAAGAGACAAGGGGATATGACCCTTAGCGACACCGGAATAAGGCAAAAAAAATTATCATGATATATTTAGCTGAGATACTATTCGTAATTGGTGTTGGTGATTAAAAGCGAGCCGAGCATAACCTCCAAACATCATATCTTTGTATATCTGCTTTGTATATCTCAGCTGAGTCATCAATCGAAGCGGAATAAACGATAATTGCATTAATAACAACCTCTACGATCATAGTATACCGATCTCCAATCTAAACCTTATTAAAAACAAAAACAAAAAAAATCAGACATCTTTAGAAACCCACGGAAGGCCACATAATTCACGCAAAACAGCTGAGACCCACGAAAGGCCACGGAATTCTAAAGGCCACGGAATTCACGCAAAACACTGAGCGAAAGGCCACGGAATTCACGCAAAACAGCTGAGACCCACGAAAGGCCACGGAATTCACGCAAAACAGCTGAGAACCCACGAAAGGCCACGGAATTCACGCAAAACAGCTGAGACCCACGAAAGGCCACGGAATTCACGCAAAACAGCTGAGAATTCACGCAAAACAGCTGAGGAAAGGCCACGGAATTCACGCAAAACAGCTGAGACCCACGAAAGGCCACGGAATTCACGCAAACAGCTGAGACCCACGAAAGGCCACGGAATTCACGCAAACAGCTGAACCCACGAAAGGCCACGGAATTCACGCAAAACAGCTGAGACCCACGAAAGGCACGGAATTCACGCAAAACAGCTGAGACCACGAAAGGCCACGGAATTCACGCAAAACAGCTGAGACCCACGAAAGGCCACGGAATTCACGCAAAACAGCTGAGACCCACGAAAGGCCACGGAATTCACGCAAAACAGCTGAGACCACGAAAGGCCACGATTCACGCAAACAGCTGGACCCACGAAAGGCCACGGAATTCACGCAAACAGCTGAGACCCACGAAAGGCCACGGAATTCACGCAAAACAGCTGAGACCCACGAAAGGCCACGGAATTCACGCAAAACAGCTGAGACCCACGAAAGGCCACGGAATTCACGCAAAAACAGCTGAGACCCACGAAAGGCCACGGAATTCACGCAAAACAGCTGAGACCCACGAAAGGCCACGGAATTCACGCAAAACAGCTGAGACCCCACGAAAGGCCACGGAATTCACGCAAAAACAGCTGAGACCCACGAAAGGCCACGAATTCACGCAAAACAGCTGAGCCCACGAAAGGCCACGGAATTCACGCAAACAGCTGAGACCCACCACAGAATTCACGCAACAGCTGAGACCCACGAAAAGGCCACGGAATTCACGCAAAACAGCTGAAAGGCCACGGAATTCACGCAAAACACTGAGACCCACGAAACACGGAATTCACGCAAAACAGCTGAGACCCACGAAAGGCCACGGAATTCACGCAAAACAGCTGAGACCCACGAAAGGCCACGGAATTCCACGCAAACAGCTGAATTCACGCAAAACAGCTGAAACCCACGAAAGGCCACAGAATTCAGACAAAACAGCTGAGACCCACGAAAGGCCACAGAATTCAGGCAAAACAGCTGAAACCCTTCCCACAACACTGAAGACAAAAGAACAAACAAGAACAAGATATCGAATGAACAATGAATGAAGAATGAATGAACAAGGCCAAAAGGTATCGAACTCTCCTCTCTATGCAAATAATTTTTCACGAAGCTTTTTTTTTTAAGTCTTATATCTACCAACTGCCGCCACAGCTGGTGTAATTTTAGGCAGACGGAGGGGTGAAATATGACTTTGTGTGCGCTTCTTAAAAATTACTTAACATACATGAATGATAATGGAATAATGGCAACGGACGAATGAGTGTGTTAACATGAAAAAAAAGAAAAAAAAAGAAAAAAATGCATTCATTATATCGAACAGTGTTGACGGTGGCAATGATAAGTAACAATAATAGAACAATAGTATTAATAGAAAATAAATTAGTGAAATATATATCACGTCGAACAAAGTGTTGAAGATGGCAGCGCTAAGTAATAATAATAAAACAATAGTATTAATAAAACTAATAATTAATAAAAAATAGTGAAATATTGACTTTGTTAAGATATTCAGTCATCCACTGCCAATAATCCCGACCTCGCTATAGTGACCATTCCTATACTTTCCCCGCTAAAATATACTTCGTTATACCTATTTTTTAAACTCCGTCAGTAACTTTTCGCGAAATTTAGGCAACAAACCAGTCACCCAAGAAAAAAAAAAGAAAGAACAACAAACAAATGAACCGAAGACAAACACGGGAGGGGAAAAAAGTAAATAAATAAATAAAGAGAAAAAAATAAAGAACAACATATAAATGAACCGAAGACAAACACGAGCGGGGAAAAAAGTAAAAAAGTAAATAAATAAATGAATAAATAAATAAAGTTCACCGACAGGAGAGGCATACACGCGAGGATCACATGGAAGGATATTTTTAAAAGGACGGAGATTTACGGCCAAGGAAGAAGGGAAGGATGGACTTTCGAAGCCATCCTACGACGGGGGGGGAGAGAGGGAGAGAGAGAGAGAAAGAGAGAGAGAGAGAGAGAGAGAGAGAGAGAAGAGAGAGAGAGAGAGAGAGAGAGAGAGAGAGAGAGAGAGAGAGAGAGAGAGAGAGAGAGAGAGAGAGAGAGAGAGAGAGAGAACCCATCCTACGACAAGAGGGGGGAGGGGGGGGGGTAAAAGGCGAGACATCCTATCCTTTTTTTCCTTATAATCCCGAATCGCATCCTGCCGTTAGAGGGAAAAAAATAAGATACAAGAAAGCAGGAAGGATACAGAGGGAGAGAGGGAGAAGGGGGAGGGAGGCGGGAGGGTAAAGAGCGAAGGGGAAGGAGGGAGGTACAGGGAAAGGGGGGAGGAGGGAGGAGGAGAGAGAAAAGGGGAGGAGGGGTGGGTACAGGGGGGGGGGGAGGGAAGGAGAGGGGGGGGGAGAGAAAAGGGAAGGGAAGTGGGGAGAGGAGGGGGAGAGGGTAGGAGGGCCGAGGAAGGAAGGAAGACCGGGAGGTGAAAGCGGAAAGGGCGGATCAGGACCAGTTACACAACAGCCGAACCCCCCCCCCCCGCCCCTGCCTTACCCCCACCCCTCCTCCCCATCCCTGCCCACAACGGGAGGGTCAAGTTTTGGGGGAGGGGAGAGGGGGCGGGCAGAGCGGAAGTGTTATAAACCTGCGGTAAGAGGAGCCGGGGGGGAGAGAGGAGGAGGAGGAGGAGGAGGAGGAGGAGGAGGAGGGAAGAGAGGAGGAGGAGGAGGGAGGAGAGGAGGAGGAGGGAGAGAGGAGGAGGAGGAGGGAAGAGAGGAGGAGGAGGAGGGAAGAGAGGAGGAGGAGGAGGGAGGAGAGGAGGAGGAGGAGGGAGGAGAGGAGGAGGAGGAGGGGAGGAGGAGAGAGGAGGAGGAGGGGGAGGGAGGGAGAGGAGGAGGAGGGGAGGAAGGGAAGGGAGAATGAGGTGGAGAGAGGAAGAGAAGGAAGGGAGAATGAGGTAGAAGACGAGGAGAAGGAGGAGGTAAGGACGGGAGGAGGAGGAGGAGGAAGGGAGAAGTAGGAAGAAGAGGAAGAAAAGGAAGGGAGAAGGATGAGGAGGAGAGGCGCCGCCGCTGTTCCGTCACCTGTTGCACCGCCCAACGGTTCTTTTTTCTTTCCTCCTCCTCCTCCTTCTCTTCCTAATTTCCCTCTTCCCTTCCTCCTCCTCCCCTCCACCCTCTCCCTCTCTTCCTTTATTCCTTCTTTCTTTTTCTTCTAATTCTATTCTTTTTCTTCCTCTAAAGAAAAAAAAAAAATAACGATAACAAGTATACCCAAAAGATAATGGAAACAACAACGGCAACAAAAAATTGCAAAAAAAAAAAACTCCTCCTCCCCCCCTCCCCCACTCCTCCTCCCCCTCCTCCCCCTTCCCCCTCCACCTCCTCCTCCTCCCCCTTCCCCCTTCCCTCCTCCTCCAATCCCAAACTCCTCCCCCCTTCACCTCCCTCCACCACCTCCTCCTCCTCCAATCCATTTTCCTCCCTCTCCTCCTCCTCCCCCTTCCCCCTTCCACCTCCTCCTCCATCCCATTTCCTCCCCTCCTCTCCTCCTCCCCCCCCTTCCCCCTCCCCCTCCCCTTCCTACCCCCTTCCCCTTCCTCCCCCCCTTCCCCCTCCACCCACCTCCTCCTCCAATCCCATTTTCCTCCCTCCACCTCCTCCTCCTCCCCCTCCCCCCTTCCCCCCCTCCCCCTCAATCCCATTTTCCTCCTCCACCTCCTCTTCCTCCCCCTTCCCCCTTCCCCTTCCCACCTCCCTCCCTCCTCCAATCTCATTTTCCTCCCTCCCCCACCACTAATGGGCGGCCCGAACGACAATGCGGCGCCCAATTATGCAAGCCTGACGCCATTCTCCTTCCCATTGAGCAACAGACGCCCGAGCGGAAGGAAGCGGGCGTCGCAGGGGGGTGGGGGTGGGGTGGGGTGGGGTATGAGGTGGGGTGTGGGGTGGGGTGGGGTGGGGGTGGGGGGGGACAAGCAGGTGCATTATCAAATATCTCTCTCGGTGCCACGAACTCCCCCCTCCCACCCCACCCCCGATCGATGAGGCAGGAGAGGGGGGGGGTTGCCAGGGTCGAGGAAGTGCCACCGCGATGGCAGTTTTTTCGGGGTGGGGTGGGGTGGGGTGGGTGGGGGAGGGAGTGGCTTGTGTTGCATTGCGTTGCAGGAAGAACGGGGATTCCGTGATGATAGTGGGGAGTAGTAGAGGCAGGGATATATATTTTTAATATCAATAATGATGATGATTATAGTAACAATAGTGACTGTGATGATGGTGGTGGTAAGGAGGAGGAGGATGGTGATGGTGGTGGTGATGGTGATTGTGGTGATGGTGGTGGTGGTGATTGTGATGATGGCGATGGTGGTGGTGGTGGCGGCGACGATAACGATTAATAACAACAAACAACATAAACAGTAATAACAAGCAGTAACCTTTTCTAGCCCTCGTTTCTTGCTTTCCCCTCCCTCTCCACCTTCCCCTCTCCCTCTCCCGCCTCCAATCTCATACATATTGTTATTCCTTCCCTCTCCTTCTCTATTTCCCTTTCACTCTCCCTCTCTCTCCCTCTCCCTATCTCTTTCTCTCTTTCTCTTTCTCACTATCTCTCTCCCTCTCTTTCTCGTTCTCTCTCTCTCTCTTTTTTCTCTTATTCTTACTTTCTCTCTCTTGTTCTCGTTCTCTCTCTCTCTCTCTCTCTTTTTTCTCTGATTCTTACTTTCTCTCTCTTTTTCTCTTACTCTCTCTCTCTCTCTCTCTTGTACACCCTCTTCCTAACAGCCTCTCCCTCTCCCTGTCCTCTATACCCATGGTACAGATGAACCGCTGTACCCGATGTCCCACACGTCCGGTCCAGCGTGTACTCAAGCCGCTACCCCCTCCCCCCCACACACACACCACCTGCCGCGCGGAGGGGAGGGGGGGGTCACTCCCTCCTCCCCTTCCCCGTTGTTGGGTCTTCTCTCCGTTTCTCGCTGTCTTTTTAATCATTCCGTCTACCCTTTCTATTCATCTATCTGCGTTTGTGTTAATTTATCTGTCATTTCTATTCATTTGTCTGCCTTTGTGTTAATTTATCTATCCTTTCTATTCATTTATCTGCCTCTGTGTTAATCTATCTGTCTTTCTATTCAAATTCGTCTTTCATACAAGTTATTTGTCTTTCTATTAATAAAATTGTCTTCCTATTAAATTACCTCTCCTATAAATTCTATAATTACCTCTCCTTATGTACATTAATCCTCTCTTTTCTATTAAATCCTGCCACTCTATCAATCAGTCACAAATGTCTTGATCACATCCACCAAGATCAATCAAAATACGTACAGGAGGACCATACAACTCCCCCCCTCCCCCCCCTCCCTCACCCATTCCACCTCCATTCACAAACTCGCCCCATTCACGCCTTTATTCACGCCTCTCTCTCTCTCAACCCTTTATTCGCGGCAACGTCCCTCTTCCTA
This sequence comes from Penaeus vannamei, assembly GCF_003789085.1. Taxonomy (NCBI): domain Eukaryota; kingdom Metazoa; phylum Arthropoda; class Malacostraca; order Decapoda; family Penaeidae; genus Penaeus; species Penaeus vannamei. Next base: position 246,144 of record NW_020869974.1, read on the forward strand.
GAGCTGCGATCGACACTCCGACACTCCCTTCGAAGCTCTTCCCCCCCCCCCCGACCGGGCCTTCGAAGCCCCCCCCCCCACCGCCCATTGGAAGCTCTTTTCACCCCCCCCTCATCACCGCCCCTTCGAAGCTCTTCCCGCAACGCCCCTTCCCCTCCCCCTCATCCCCCTTTCGAAGCTTATTTCCCCCCCTCCCGACCGCCCCTTCGAAGCCCTTATTCCCCCTCATCACCACCCCTTCGAAGCTATTTCCCCCCCCCTACCGACCGCCCCTTCGAATATCCCCCCCCCCCCCCTCCCGACTGCCCTTTCGAAGCTCTTTTCCCCCCCTCCGACCGCCCATTGTAAGCTCTTCCCCCCCCCCTCATCACCGCCCCTTCGAAGCTATTTCCCCCCCCCTCCCGACGGCCCCTTCGAAAGCTCCCCTCCCCCCCCTCCCGACCAACCGAACTCATACCCCGATCAACGGTCCCCACGTATACCGTATACGACGACGCAACCCATTCACACAAAACAACAACAACACAACAACAACAGCAACAACAACAACAACACAAACAACAACAACAACAACAACAACAACAACCACAACAACAACAACAAAACACAACAACAACAACACAACAACAAAAAAGGATCCGCTAAAAAAACCCACCTCGACAACGGCCATCACGACGGCACACACCCGCGCAACACTCGTCGGGTGAAGTGCGTGCGATATCACTTAGGGACGAGAGAGCCGTAACGCGCCGGTAACCGCAAGGGAGCGTGGTGTGGGGAAGTGTGTGTGTAGGGGTGGGGTGGGGTGGGGGGTGGGAGGGGGGGGGTTATCGGCGGCTCTTAAGAGGTAATGACGGGAGGGAGGAAGAGTGGGGGGGGGAGGGAGGGAGGAGGGAGGAGGAGGAGGAGAGTGGGGGAGGAGGAGGGAGGGAGGGGAGGAGGAGGAAGGGGAGGGAGGAGGAAGGGAGGAGAAAGGGAGGGAGGGGTTGGGAGAGGAAGGGTTGGGGATGAAGGGAAGGGGTTGGGGAGGGAGGAGGAGGAGGGAGGGTTGGGGAGGAGGGGAGGAGGAAGGGAGGAGGGAGAAGGGGGGGAGGAGGAGGAAGGAGGAAGGGGTGGGGAGGGTGGGAGGAAGGAAGAGGGGGGTGGACAGCGTGACCTACCAATGAGCAGCGTGATCGAGAGCGTGCCGTGGCATTCAGAAAAGGGCGGACTTGGTTGCCACTCGGTTGCTCTGTCGCAAACAATCACAACATTTGCAAAGCAGCGACCAAGACCACCAGCGCATCTGCCGCCACGAGTACAGTCTTTGCCGGAAAGAGGGAGACCAGAGGGAGAGAAGGTGGAAGGAGAAGAAGACGAAGAAGGGAAGAGAGGAGACGGAGGGCGAGGAGAGAGGGAGAAAAGAGGAAGACGAGGAGAGGAGAAAAGAAGACGAGGAGAGGAGAGAGGGAGAAAAGAGGAAGACGAGGAGAGAGAAACGAAGACGAGGAGAGAGGGAGAAAAGAAGACGAGGAAAGACGAAGAAAGAAGAGGACGAGGAGCGTGAGAGAAAAGAGGAAGACGAAGAGAGAGGAAGAAAAGAGGAAGACGAGAGCGAGGAAGAAAAAGAGGAAGACGAGAAGCGAGGGAGAGAAGGAGAGGACGAGGGAGAAAAAAGAGGGAGGGTGACCAGGCGAAGGGAGGAGGCCACACAACAGCCCCATTCAAGTCCTCCTTTCGACGTCGTGTTGGGAACCGGAAGTTGTGAAGGAGCGCAGGCATATAAGGCGCGAGACACACGACGCTGGGGGTCCCCTCGCCCATACCCCCTTCCCCTTCCCGTCCTTCCCGCCCCCTCGGCTCCACCCACGGCCTCTCCCTAATCTTTCTCACTCCCTCACTCACCCATCTCTCTGACTCACTCACTTACCCATTCACTCACTCATTAACCAGCGTTCTCTTTCTCTCTCTTGTTTACTCTGTGTCCGTTGTTGAAGTGACAGAAAGAAAGAAAAAAAATGCTTTCCTTCTAATCTTTTCACTCTCTCTCTCTCTCTCTCTCCTCTCTCTCTCTCTCTCTCTCTCTCTCTCTCTCTCTCTCTCTCTCTCTCTCTCTCTCTCTCTCTCTCTCTCTCTCTCTCTCTCTCTCTCTCTACCACCTCTTCTAATCCCTGATTCCGTCCTCTAGCCCTTTCTTTCCTCTTTCCCTCTTTCTCACGTACCTAAACCCCCTCTCCTTCTCCTCTCCCTCTTATTTTCCCTCCCTCTTGGGACCGCACGTTCACCCTTAAAATCCACCATTTCCTCTGCAAGGCGTCCCATGTACCGAGAATTTCCAGGGCCTATTATGGGTCGCCCGCTATCACCTGGGTATCATGGGCGCGCCCTCGACCCCGGCCTATTCCCGCATGGGCGTGAGGGGATCTCCGGGGGCGCTACCATGCTGCCTTAATTCGTTATCAGAGGTGCGCCCCTGCCGCTGGGGGTATCTACTGAAGAAACACCTGGAACAAGGCGTGTGGGTATGTCCAGGCATCTGCGCGTTTACTTGTTTGTGAATCCCAATTGAAACAATCCGTTTTAAAATGACGAATGACATTAAACCCAAGCCAGACAAAAAAATTCTCCGGCCAGGGAGTCGGACACGACCGTATTACCGGGACTCAACGACTGCTGCCTTATGAGTCCTTCTGACCAGGGACTAGGGAGCGGGCCAGGGGGGCGAGGGCGGGGGGTGGGGGGAGGGGAAGAGGGAGGCAGAGGTGGAGGAGACGCAATAAATATGCACCTCTTTATTGCCCCGCGGCCCACAGGGGAACCTCTGATCCCGCTATTCCGTCCTCTCAACGCTCCTCCTCAGGTTCTTGTGACTCCTTCCAACTCCCTCCCCCCCCGCCTCCTTCCCAGCACGCAAATGATTCGCCGCACGAAGGAACCTGGCAAGTATCCCTCCCGAGATAGCCCGGCCGGAGCGTGCAGGGATCCCCTACAAGGATGCAGGACCCCTACATAGCCTTGACGATGCCACGCGTCCTAAGCCGCCCGACCCCACGACACCCTCAGGACTCTCCCCATACTATAAGGCACTGAATTCCATATTTACTGCTTTTTCCCTATGCTAATTTACCCTTCTTCATCGCCGCCTGATATGCGGAGGACAGCCAGCCCGCGCGGAGCCCACCCGGGGAGCGCACAGAGCCACGGCTGCCGCGCAGGGACACAGCCCATCGCCAAGCCCCGACAGAGCGAGCCACAGCCTCTCCCGCCGAGGCTCGAACACTGCGACTCCTGTCCTCGGCTTCCCCGCCCCACGCGGACACGCCGGCAGCCCCACACAGCCGCTGTCGCGCCCACACCAAACACACGCGTCCACGAATAACCTCCAACACGCTCAGAAAGCATCGCTCAAAAAAGGAAGAAAAAAGAAGGAAAAAAAAGCCCGTTCCAAAATGACTGAAACTCGCCCCTTAAAATACGTACGCTCGCCATCAAGAGCACTTGTCGCCACTTAGCTGTTCAGGCAACGACCTCGGCTCACTTGCGGCGACACGAAAAAAGCGTGAGGCTCAACACGAGCAATAATAAAGACTCACGAAGCAAGTTTAAGCTTACTGGGTCACGAGGCGCCCTGGCCACACCCTCGGGGCGGCGGCGGCGGCGGGGGTACTCACCTGGGGGAAAAAAGGAAAATATTAGACACAATATTCTGCGATGGAAAATGATGTATAATGATGATGATTAATGGTTACAACAACAGAAACAGTTGCAAGGTCGAGAGGAATAAGAAGATGGGAAGGCAAAGGGAAAGGAAGAACGGAATGAGACAAAACCGTTCCGCTTTCTTGAAGGTAAGAAACCGAAAATCAAAATAACGACATTAAAGAAAATAATAAAACAAAAGACTTCAAAAGCAGGTCCAGAACTTTCTGCAACCTCACTTAACACTTCAAGTTTCCCGACATCTATCACCACTCCACTTCAGAAACATCCTAATCCTATTTCGTAACGGATATACCCCAGTATTTCCCGAGAATCCGACCCGAGAGCCAAGACGAGTCCCCCCGCCTCTGTCAACAGCAGTACCCCGGCCCGGTCGTGACAGACTCACCGCCACACGTATAATAATTGACCCCAATAAGGATTACCGCTGGCAGGGCAGAGTCCGGGCCCTATGACGTCATCTCCCTTCCGCTGTGGCTTCCCTCGCCCCGTCCTTCAACACACACGTCCCGGCCTCTCGCAGGGACCAGACGCGGAGTCCGAGAGAACCCCAAAACCTCTTCACCGGAGAATGTGAATGAGTCAGCTGCGACTACAACTGCATCGTCACATAGTAACAACAGCTCCTCCTCGGTCGCTCTTGGCGCGGTGGAAGCGAGGCTCCGTACGTCTTGTGGTCCTCTGGTACAGTTTCTTTTGGTTTGGTGACGAGTAGTCTTGGAGGAGGAGGAGGAGGAGGAGGAGGAGGAGAGGAGGAGGAGGAGGAGGAGGAGGAGGAGAAAGAGAGGAAGAAGAAGAAGAAGGAGGAGGAGGAGGAGGAGGAGAAGAGAATAAAAAAGAGAGAATAAAAAATACTTCGAGCATGACAAGACTTGAAACACCAAAACCAACCAAACCAACCCCCCCCCCCAAAAAAACAAAAACAAACACACAAAACAAAAAATACAAACAAACACAAACGCCCCCTCCCTCTCCCTCCCTCCCCCACACGCCTCGTCCCACCCAGGCTTCACCAGACGGACTGCTGATGGGGAGTCTGGTTCGCTTCCGGTGCTTGTAGGCTACTATGCTGGGGGGGGGGGTGTTAAGGGAAGGTGGGGGGGGGGGGGTAATCAACATTCCGATCGGCACACCTGTGGCACTGGACCGATCTTCCGGTGCCAAAGTGTAACGGCGAGAGGGGAGAGTATAGGCGGAATAAGCGGCAGAGAGAAGGCACTTTTTTCGAATTTAAGGAGAACCTTTACTATTAGGTATGAAGTGGTTCACCTCGGAAGTCTTTACCGCACAGCACTGGCTTGTCCTTCTGTCCCTCCTCCTCCTCCTTCCTCCTCCTTCCTTCCTCTTCCTCCTCCTCCTTTCCTCCTTCCTCTTCTCCCTTCCTCTCTCTTCCCCCCTTCCTTCTCCTTCTTTCCTCCTCCTCTCTCTCTTCCCCCTTCTCTTCCTCTCCTCCTCCTTCCCCATCCTCCTCCTGGACAAAGCCAGCGACGAGCAAAGACAAGAGAACAAAGGAAAGGAAGGACCCCGACACCTCCTTCGCAGAACAAACACCACACACACACACACACAAGAACAAATCGACCCTAAACAAAAACAATCACGGCTGACACACACACACACACACACACACACACACAACACACACACACACACAACACAAAACAACATCCGCACCACCACCACCGCCTCCTCCTCGCCTCGCCACGTAATTCAAACAATCACAGCTCCGACGCCGGCCATCTTTGACGTCGCCCGCCCCCCCCCCCCTTCCCCCTTCCCTTCCTCCCTCCCACCCCCGCCCCGCCACCCCCCACACCCCCACGACCCGAACAGTATAATCTAAACAACAAATCAATCTTTAAGGATGACTAGAAAATTGCCCAATCTCAGCTGGGCGGGTCACGAGGCGGGGCCGCCGCTTAGCTATCTGGCGCTGGAGGAGGAGGAAGGGGGAAGGAGGAGGAGGAGGAGGAGGAAGAGAGAGGAGGAGGAAGAGGAGGAGGAGGAAGGAAGGAGGAAGAGAGAGGAAGGAGAGGAGGAGGATGAGGGGGGAAGGAGGAAGGAGGAGGGGGAAGAAAGAGAAGGAGGAGGAGGAGGAGGAAGGGGAAAGGAGGAAGAGGAGGAGGAGGGAGGAAGGAGGAGAAGGGGGAGGGAGGGAGGAAGAGAGGGGGGAAGGAGGAGGAGGAGGAGGGGGGAAGAAAGAGGGAGGAAAGGGGGGAAGGAAGGAAGGAGGAGGAGGAGGGGGAAGAAAGAGGAGGAGAAGGGGTAGGGGAAAGAGAAGGGGAGGAAGGAGGAGGGGAAGAGAGGGAGAGAGGAGGAGGGGGAGAGAGAGAGGAGAGGAGGAAGAGAGAAGAGGAAAGGGGATGGAGGAGAGAGAGAGGAAGGGGAGAAGAGAGGAAAGAGAGAGAGAGGAAAGAGAAAGAGAGGAGGAAAGAGAAAGAGGAGAGAGGCGAAAAGAGAAGCAGGAGGAGAAGGGTCAACTGTGAGAAAGAGATAAGAATAGGAGATAGGAGAAGAAAACAAGGAGAGACAAGCAACGAAAGAAAAAAGACGAGCAACACGAATGCGTTTCTGTCAAGAGGATGAACGAGGTGGCAATGTAGTGCAAAAAGAAAATAATAAAGCAGGGAGGCAGCAGGTAAGACGGAAGAGCGCGATAACGAAGAGAGGAAAAAAGACGAAATGAGAAAAAAAGAAAAACAAAGGAAGACTCGTGACCATAATAAAGAAGACAGAGAAGACAGGAAAATAATTCTCACGGATAAAGTGAAACGATGATTGAACGCCTGTCAGTCAGCCTCTCCACCAACCCCGGAAAAACAAAGAGAACGCGAGAAAAAACGAAGAAAACAAAACAAAAATATAAAAAACAATTAAAACAACTCACCAAAACAAATTTGTCAGCAAACAAACTCAACCAACAAACAAACATTTAGTCAGCACAATCAGCAACTCACTAACAACCTAAATAACACATCAAACAGTTTGTCAGCAAACGACTCATAACTCATCAACAAACAATTAGCAACAAACAACCAACAACTCATCAACAAACAATTAGTCAACAAACAACTAAACAACAACCAATCTACAAACAATTCGTCAACAAACAACTAAACAACAACCAATCAACAAATAACCAATGTACAAACAATTAGTCAACAAACAACAAACAACCAATCTACAATAGTCAATTAAACAACAACAACAACAAACAACCAATCAAAAACCAACCGACCAACCCCTCATCAAACAAAGCAATCAACAAAATGCATCAAGTCATACCGCCCTCCTCCCTCCCCTCCCTCTCCCCTTCCCCTCCTCCTCTCCCTCCCTTCCCCCCTTCGTCTCCCCTTCCTCCCCTCCCCTTCCCCCGTCTCCCCTTTACCCCCTCCTCCCCTTCCCCCCGTCTCCCCTTCCCTCCCCTCCCTCCCCTCCCCCTTCCCCCCTCGTCTCCCCTTCCCTCCCCTCCTCCCCCCTTCCCCCCCTCGTCTCCCTTCCCCCCTCGTCTCCCCTTCCCCACCTCGTCTCCCCTTCCATCCCCTCGTCTTCCTCCCCCCCTCCCCTCCCCCCTTCCCCCCTCGTCTCCCCTTCCCCCTCCTCCCTGTGTTGAGCCACTACAGCGGCTTATCAAAAGCATATCGCTCCTTTTTCCGTCGCGCGACCGACCCACTTTCGGGCCGAAGGTGATCATCGCCCCGAGACACTTCCTCGTAATCTCGTTTCTTAATTTGATAAAGTCAGCCTTTTAGCAGGTGCAGCGCCGCCACATTTCTTTTCCTTCGTCGTGGGCGTTTGTCTCTCGTTCTGAAGGTCTGTTTTTTTTTCCTTTTCTTTTCTTTCTTTCCTTTTTCTTTTCTTTTCTATTTTTTTTCGTTTGGTTTTCTGTTTTATTTTTTTTTCTTTTCTCTTTCTTTCTTTCTTTTTTCTTTTCTTTTCTATTTTTTCATTTTATTTTGTTTTTTTCTTTTTCTTTTTCTTTTTCTTTTCTTTCCACCTTTCTTTCTTTTTTCTTTTCTTTTCTATTTTTTTCATTGTTTTGTTTTTTTTCTTTTTCTTTGTCTTTTCTTTTCTACCTTTTTTTTCTTCCTTTCTTTTTCTTTTAATGGTAAAAGCAACAGTAACTTGTAATGTGTGTATATAATAATGCCATGGCCTTTTTTTTTTTTTTTTTTTTTTTATACAGGCTCTTATGTTCTCTCTCTTTTAGATGCGGAAGTGAATTTGGTGAGAATTGATCAATGGTTTGTCGTGTTTTGCAGAACATTCATTCGAACCATTGGCGACGGACCATGTGCACACACGAGTACTCGAACACACACACACACACACACACACACACATACACACACACACACACACACACACACACACACACACACACAACACATTATATATATATATATATATATATATATATATATTATAATATATATATATATATTATATAAGAGAGAGAGAGAGAAGAGAGAGAGAGAGAGAGAGAGAGGAGAGAGAGAGAGAGAGAGAGAGAGAGATAGAGAGAAGAGAGAGAGGAGAGAGGAGAGAGAGAGAGAGAGGAGAGAGAGAGAGGAGAGAGAGAGAGAAGAGAGAGAGAGAGAGAGAAGAGAGAGAGGAGAGGGAGGGAGGGGAGGGAGGGGAGGGAGGGAGGGAGGGAAGGGAGGGAGAGAGAGAAGAGAGAGAGAGAGGAGGAAGAGAGAAAAAAGAGAGAAAGAGAGAACGAAAGAGAAAGTGAAGATTATAAGATTTAGTCTTAATTCCATCTGTTACAATGGATATCTCTTGCTGTGACATACTGTGTCTGTTTTTCATTCCGCCCAAAATCTCCCCCTGTGTGCAAGGAGCGGCCCGGGATGCCACTCACTGGCCGGGCGTGGGACTGGACGCAGGTCCCAAGATTCCCAGACCAGCCAGCACAGAAGAGAGATACAAACACACAGAGAACCACCCCCCACCCCACTCCCAAAGGCCAAGATCACCCCAGTGCAATACCGACTCCAAATATGTGCATCAGTCATTAACATAATTTAGGTAATAATCCTGCCGCTTGGCAGAACCCTCCCCCCCCCCCCCTCCCGAAGGACTCCCGAGGCAAGAGGCTAGGAGTCGAGAGTCCAGGAGACGCGCGCGGCGATGAATCAGCAGGACTCGGCTGCATGGGAGTGTCCAGCCAGTCCCGGGGACTGACTTCGGACTCTCTCGTACCTCTCTCTGTGTTCTTTCTTCTTTTCTTGCTTTTTCTCTGTTTCTCTTTTTCTCCTCCTCCCTGTCTCTCTCTCTCTCTCTCTCTTTTCTCCTGTCTTTCTCTCTGTCTTCTTTTCTTCTCTCTCCTCTCATCTCGTCTCTCTCTCTCTCTCCTCTCTCTCTCTCTCTCTCTCTCTCTCTCATCTCTCTTCTCTCTCTCTCTCTCTCTCTCTCTCTCTCTCTCTTCCTCTATTTCTTTATCTTTGTGTATATTTCCCTTTTCCCATTTCTCCTTTGTCTGTATATTTTCCCTTCTTTCATTTCTTCCTTGTCTGTATATTTCCGTCTTCTCAATTCTTCCTTGACCCTCTCCCCTTTTCTGCATTTGCTTCTCTTTCTCTCCCCCTCCTTTCATTTCTCCTTCCATTCTCTCCTCTCCTTTCGACCTCCCCTTTCTCAGGGGGAAAGAGAAAGGGGAATAATGAAAGATAAAGGCGAATAATGAGAGGAAAACACGAGAGGAAAAGAGACAAAGTGAAGGATGGTGGAGGGAGGAGACAGAGAACGACTAAGAAGGAAGAAAAGGGTAAAAAGAGAGGGAGGAAGAGAGGAAATAGGAAAAAAATAATAATACAGGGATAAGACTAGGCAAGACAGAAAGACCGGGAACTGAAAGACATGAGGAACTGAAAGGATGAGAAAAGAATGAAAAAGAGGGAGGAAAGGAGGAGGGAGAGAGGGAAGAAGGGGAGAGGGAGAGAGGAAAAAGGGAAGAAGGG
>NW_020869974.1:258305-260460 GCF_003789085.1 Penaeus vannamei
GGAGGAAGAAGAAGGAGGAGGAGAGAAAAAAGGAGGAGGAGGAAGAAGAGGAATCAGAGAAAAAGAGAAAAGAAGAAGAAGAAGAAAGAAGAAGAAGAAGAGAAGAAGAAAAGAAGAAGAAGAAGGAAGAGAAAAGAAGAGAGAAAAAGAAATAATAATAAGAAAGAAGAATCAGAAGAAAAAGACGACGAAAGAAAGAAAAAGAAAACGAAGAAGAAGAAGGCGTAGGAGAAAACAGAAAGAAGAAGAAGAAGAAATAGGAGAAAAGAAGAAGAAGAAGTAAGAAGAAGAAGAAGAAATAGGAGGAAGAAAGAAGAAGAAGAAATAAGAAGAAGAAGAAAAGAAGAAGAGGAGGAGAAGAAGAAGGAATGAAGAAGAAGAAGAAGAAAAGAAGAAGAGGAGAGAGAAGAAGAAGAAGAAGCAGGAGGAGAGAAGAAGTCGCCAGGCTCCGCACCAACGACCGGAGCGTCAATATTAGTCGAAGTGAGAAGAAAAGCGGCGACGATCTCACTCTCCAAGATGGTGTTGTCTCAAGATCTTTCGCATTGTTCTCCCCGGCCGAATTCTTCTCGTCTCTCCCTTCGTCTGTTTTCGTCTCCCTCTCTCTCTTGGTCCCTTTCGTATCGGTCTGCCCTTTTTTCGTCTCCCTTTTTTAGGTCTTTTTCATTTCCCTTTTTAGTCTTTTTTCGTCTCTCTCTCTCTCTCTTTTCATCTCTTTCTTAGTCCCTTTCACATCACTCCGTCTATCTTTTTCGTCTCTCCTCTGTCATTATCTCCTTTTCACTCTTATCCATCTCTCAGTCACTTTCCTCTCTCAGTCTCTCTCATATCTTTCTCAGTCCCTTTCATCTCCCATTTATCCCGCCTTCTCATCCCCCTTTTCTTCTACCTATGACCTCCCCCATCCCCTCCCCCCTCTCCTCCTTCCCTTCCTCCTATCTCCTAAGAATCGCCAAATATCCTGGCAACAATCCTTCAGTTCATGGAAGTCACGACAAGAGGAGAGAAGAAGGAAGAGAAGAGAAGAGAAGAGAAGAAAGAGAGAAAGAAGAAGAAGGAAGAGAAGAGAAAGAAAGAAAGAGAAGAGAGAAGAGAAGAAGAAGAGAAGAGAAGAGAAGAGAAGAGAAAGAGAAGAGAAGAGAAGAGAGAAGAGAAGACAAGAGAAGACAAGAAAGAGACAAGACAAGACAAGAGACAAGACAAGACAAGACAAGACAAGACAAGACAAGACAAGACCAAGACAAGACAAGACAAGACAAGACAAAGACAAGACAAGAGAAGAGAGAGAGAGAGAAGAGAAGAGAGAGAAGAGAAGATAAGATAAGATAAGATAAGAAGATAAGAGAAAAGAAGAAAAGAAAAAAAAAAGAACACGAAAGAAAGAAAGAAAATCTTCAGCCAATCCCGTATTTTCGCTTTCAAAGCATATCTCAAGCCTGACCACCCGCTGCATTGTCTTCTGATTCGAATCCCAATCTAGCCAATCGCCGTATGATCTTCGCAAGCAATCCACAGAGAGCTTTCAGTGGAGTTCATAAGGCTGGCTCTGTGGGTATGATGCCCCTGTGCCGCTTGTACCCGCACGCCGAGGCTGTTCTTGTATTGTGAAACAAGCAAGAAGTGTGTGCTGTGGTGTGGTGTGGTGTGTGTGTGTGTGTGTGTGTGTGTGTGTGTGTGTGTGTGTGTGTTTGTGTGTGTGATTGTGTGTGTGTGATTGTGTGTGTGTGTGTGTGTGTGTGTGTGTGTGTGTTGTGTGTGTTGTGTGTGTGTGTGTGTGTGTGTGTTGCTGTGTTGTGGTGTGTGTGCGCTGGCGTGCGTTGGCTGTGCGCTGCGTGCCGTGAAACGTGCGTGCGTGCGTGCGTGCGTGCGCTGTGTCGTGTCGTGTGCGTGTGCGTGTCGTGTTGCCGGTGCGTGTGTATTATGTATACTGTATATGTGTATATGTGTATCGAGTGGCGGTGCGTGCCAGTCGTCGCTTGACAACAATCACGGTACACGGAGTAACCTTCTCCCAAAAGCCCAGGTCACGCGATCGTTGGATGCCGTGTCGCAACCATTTCTCCAGGATTATTGGGGGCAGAGCACTGATAAGCCCTAAGCGCCACTCAGAAGTGGATATCAAGAACCACATTTCCGAGGCCGTGACGTACACTTT
>NW_020869974.1:260560-268060 GCF_003789085.1 Penaeus vannamei
TCTCTTGTCTCTCCTCGCTCTCTCTGTCTCTCTCTCTCTTTCTCTCTCTCTCTCTCTCTCTCTCTTCTCTCTCCTCTCTTCCTCCTCTCTCTCCTCTCTCTCTCTCTCTCCTTCCTCTCTCTCCTTCTCTCTCTCCCTTCTCTCTTCTCCTTCTCTCTCTCCTTCTCTCTCTCCTTCTCTCCCTCCCTCCTCTCTCTCTCTCTCCCTCTTCTCTTCTCTCCCTCCCTTCCTGCTCCCTCCCTCCCTTCCCTTCCCTCTCTTCCCCCCTCCCTACCCCCCCTCTCTCTCTCTTTTCTAACTATCTCTCTCTCTCTTTCCTCTCTCTTTCTTTCTCTCTCTTCTCCTCTCTCTCTCTCTCTCTCTCTCTCTCTCTCTCTACTCTCTCTCTCTCTCTACTCTCTTCTTCTTTCTCTCTCTCTCTCTCACCTCTCTCTCCTCATCTCCTCCTCTCTCTCTCTCTCTCCTCGTCTCTTCTCCTCTCTCTCCTCTCCTCTCTCCTCTCCCTCCTCCCTCCCTCCTCCTCCCCTCCTCCCTCCCTCCTCCCTTCCTCTCCTCCTCCCTCCCTTCCTTCCCTCCTCCCTCCTCCTCCCGTCCTCCTCCTACCCTCCCTCCCTCCCCTCCCTCCTCCCTTCCCTCCTCCTCCCTCCCTCCTCCTCCTCCTCCCTCCCTCCCCCCCTCCCTCCCTCCTCCCTCCTCCCTCTCCTCCCTCCCTCCCTACCCCCCTCTCTCTCTCTTTCTTCTATTTTGCAAAGTTGCTCTGGCACGGAGCGCCTCCCGTAATGGCCCAATCTCACCTGGCGGTTGCATCTGAAAGCCTTATTACTGGGATTAAGTATAATCACTGGCATTAGAATATTAGCTGAAAATGATACAGGTACATTAGATGTTAAACACTGACTATCTACGTTTACAAATAAAATCATTTTCGACGGTATTATTTCAGTGATTTATCTATATGTAGTTTTACATAAATAAGTGTATAATTTCCCCTTTCTTTTTTGAAAGTAACTGAATGATAGATGTATACACGTATGTATACAAGTATGTAAATTAGAGTATGTTATAATATTATATATATATATATATATATATATATATATATATATATATATATATATATATATATTATATATTTATATTGTGTGTTGTGTCTGTGTGGTGTGGGCGTGTGTGTGTGTGTGTGTGTGGTGTGGTTTGTGTGTGGTGTGTGTGTGTGTGTGTTTGTAGATTTATATTGATATATTTAGGATGATATAGACAGATACATAGATAAACAGATATGTACTGTAGGTGAAATTAGATAGTCAGTGATCAAGTCTATAATTTGACATATATGGTAGATACAGATAGATGCACGGATAAAGACAGACAGGAAATAACGAACTGAAAAAAAAATACAGGCAGATAGAAAGATTTTTTAACAGATTAGTTGCTAAATAGAAGGGAAAAATTAAACCACCCCCCCAAAAAAAATTAAAACCACCCCCCCTTAAACCCCCCAAAAAGAAACTTAAACCACCCCCTCTTAAAGTGCCAAAAAATATTCTCATTCAGCTTAGGTTTACACACACCCCGTCTGGTTTAACGTCATCAATGGAGTTTTTTTTTTTTTTTTTTTTTTTTTTTTACACGCCGTTCCATCTCGGCTGTTCTTGACCACGGCAGTTCTACAACACCGCCGCCTGTAGCTGTATTTCTAAGCACGAATCTAGACCTCTCTGTCTGCTGCTTGCCCCACTTTCTGTCTGTCTCTCTTTCTCCCTGTTTCTCTCGTCTCTTCCTTTTCTATATATTTTTCTTTTCTCTTTCTTTCTCTGTCTTTATTTATCTGTCTATGTATCTTTGTTTTTCTCTCTTTCTCTCTAACTCACTTTCTCTTTCTCCTCTTCTTTTTCTCTCGTTCTCTCTCTCTCTCTCTCTCGCTCTCTCTCTCTCTCTCTCTCTCTCTCTCTCTCTCTCTCTCTCGTCTCTCATCTCTCTCTCTCTCTCTCTCTCTCTCTCTCTCTCTCATTCTCTCGCTTTTCTTATTCCTTCCTTTTTTTCTCGCTTTCTTTTGATGTCTCTCATCTCCCCACCCTTCCTCTTTCCCGTTTTCCTCCTCCCTCCTCCTTCCTTCCTTCCACTTTATCTTCCCCTTACCCCCTATCTCTTCCGATCTCCTTCCTTCTATCGGTTTCCTTTACCACTTCCCTCGTCTTTCTCTTCCCCTTCTCTAACTTCTTCCTTCTCCCCCCCTTCCTTCCCTCCCTTCCCTCTTTTCCACCCTCCCCACCATATCCCCTCATCCCATACCCTCCCACTCTGCATTCTTCTCTTCCCTCCCTCCTCCCTCCCTCTTCCTTTTCCTTCTATCTTCCCTTCTTTCTTTCACCCTCCCCTCAGCCTTCTCTTTCCCCTTTCCTTCTTCCATTCTACCCTCCCTCCTGCCTTCCTTCCTTCCTTCTTTCCTCTCTCCACACCTCCCTCCCCTCCCTCCCCCTCTCTCCCTGCCCCTATTTTCCCTCCCACTACGCTCTCTCCTTTCCTTCTTCCTTCCTTCCCTCATTCCTGCCCTCCCTCCCTTCTTCTTCCTTCCCTTCCTTCCTTCCCTTTCTTCCTTCCCTTCCTCCCCTTCCCTCCCTCATCTTCGCCTCCCCCCTCCCTTCCTTCTTCCTGCCCTCCCTCTCCTCTCCGTCCCTCCCCCTCCTCTTCCCCCTTCCTGCCCCGCCTCCCTCCTCGTCCTCCTCCCTCCATACCTTCCTTTTCCTTCCTTCCTCCTTCCTTTCCTGCCCTCCCTCCTTCCTCCTTCCTTCTCTTCCCTTCCCTCCTTTCCTTCCTGTCCTCCCTCCTTCCTTCTTTTCCTTTCCCTCCTTCCTTTCCTGCCTCCCTCCTTCCCTCCGTCCCCCACCTTCCTTCCTGCCTTCCCTCCGTCTCCCCTCCCTTCCTTCCCTCCTTTCTTCCTGCTCTCTCTCCCTCCCCTTCGTGCCCCTCCCTTCCTTCCCTCCTTCCCCCTCCCTTCCTTCCGTCCTTTCCCTTCGTCCCCTTCCCTTCCTTCCTTCCTCCTTCCCTTCGTCCCCCTCCCTTCCTTCCTTCCCTCCTCCCTCCGTCCCTCCCTTCCTTCCTTCCTTCCTTCCTTCCTTCCCTTCCTTCCTTCCCTTTCTTCTTCCTTCCTTCCCTCCTCCCCTCCTTCCTCCCCCTCCCTTCCTCCCTTCCCTCCTTTCCCTTCGTCCCCCTCCCTTCCCTCCATCCCTCACTCCTTCCCTTCGTCCCCCTCCCTTTTCCTTCCTTCCTTCCTCCCCACCCTTTCCTTCCATTCCTCCATCCATCCTCCACACCCATACCCCCTGCCCCCTCCCCTCGCTCCCCCTGTTGCGTGGAATGTCAGGATGTTGCGTCAAGAATCTTGATAATTGGTCTGGGCGTCTTCCTCTATGTCCTCCTCATCCTCCTTTCCTCCTTTTTCTTTTACCCTCCTTTCTCTTCCTTTTCTCTTCATTCTCTTCCTCCTCCTCCTTTCTCTTCCTTCTCTTCCTCTTCCTCCTTTCTCTTCCTTCTCTTCCAATCTCTTCCTCTCTTCCTCATCCCCTTTCCTCCTTCTCTTCCTCTTCCTCTCTTCCTTCTCTTCCTCCTTCCTTTCTTTTCCTTCTTTTCTCTTCCTTTCTCTTCCTTCTCTTCCTCCTCCTCCTTTCTTTTCCTTCTCTTCCTCCTCCTCCTTTCTCTTCCTTCTCTTCCTCCTCCTCCTTTCTCCTCCTTGACCCCAATCATACACTTCCTCCTTCTTCTCTTCCTCATCCTACTCCTCCTCCTTTTCCGTCTCCTCTTCCTCTTCCTCTTCCTCCTGCTTCTCTTCTTCCTTCTCCTTTTCCACTTTCCTTTCCCTTCCTCCTCTCCTCCTTTGTTTCTCCTCTTCTTTCTCCCATTCTTTCATTCTCATCTTTCCTTAACCTCTTCCTCTTCATCCTCGTCCTCACCCTCCTCCTTCTCCTTTTTTATGCTCTTCCTCCTCTTCCTCTTCCTTCTCCTCCTCCTTCTCTTCCTATCACATGTGGCATCCCCTACCCTCTCCCTTCCTCTCTTTCCTCCGACCTTACTCTCCTCTCCTCATTTCTCCCTTCTTCCTCACATCTTAACTCTCTTCTCTCTTTCTTGATACACTTTATGTTTTCATAAATTCCGTTTTCACTTCTTCCTGAATTACCTTTTCCCCTTACCACCCACCCCTCCCCTTCCCCTCCCTTTTCCCTCTCTTCCCCTCCTTTTCTTTTCCCTTTTTCACCACCTTTCCCTCCCTCTCTGGTACCTTTCATCTCCCTTTCTCCTTCGCCCCTCCCTCCCTTTTCCCCTCTCTCCCCCTCGCCTTCTCCTCCCTTTCAATCCTTTTACCCCTTCGCCCTCCCCTGCCTTTTCCCTCCCTCTCCGCTCCCTTTCCTTTCCTTCTCCTCCACTCTTTTCCTTCCCTTTCCCCTCCTCTCCCCTCCCTTTCCCCTCCCTTTCCCCTCCCCCCCCTCCCCCTCCACCACCCGCGGGGACGCTGACCCCCGAACCCACGAAGAAGGAAGTGGGCGGCAAAACCCGGAATTCGTACGTGAGGCGGCGGTAGCGGCGGCGGCGGCAGCGGTCAGCGCGGGTCAGCCGAGCGGGCGAGCGGCGGCTCCCTGGGCGGCCCCGAGGCTCAGGGGACATTCCTACACACAGGGGTTTATAGGCACGCCGCCGCCGCCGCCGCCGCCCGCCGCCCCTGCCCGCTCCCACCCGGGGTTCCCTCCGCTGCGCTCCGCCTCCACCTCCGCCTCCTCCGCCGCCTGCCGCCTTCCTGCTTCCTCCTCGTCCGACAACGCCGTCGCTGCGAGGCTTTTTTCAGAATGCTGTTCGTCGGCGGGGCGGAGGGATCGGGGAGTGGGGGGCGGAGGGAAGGCAGGAGTGGGGGGGGGACGGACCGGGGGAGGCAGGAGGGGGGGGGGGAGTGCTAATACAAGTGGTATTGCTAATGCTTAATACTGTTACTAAAACTATGCTGATGATACTACTAATACTTATAATATGCTAATGCTAAACTGATGCTTTTATTAAATTCTAATGTTAGTGCTGCTGCTAATGCTGGTAATACTATAAGCTGATACTAAAATTAATGCCTGCTATTAATGACCTAATCTAACGCCAATAGTATTAATTAAAACTAGTACTAATACTAATTCTGATACTAATGCTGCTATTAATCCTAATCCTAACGCCAATAGCATTATTAAAACTAGTACTAATACTAATTCTGATACTAATGCTGCTATTAATCCTAATGCTAACGCCAATAGTATTATTAAAACTAATGCTAATACTAACACTAATTCTAAGGTTAATGCTGCTACGAATCCTCATACTTAATGCCCAATGCCACTGTTTATCCTAATGCTAATCTTAGTCTTGATACCACTGTGGGTTTTCTTCCGAGATCAGCTGGGTGGGTTGGTGTGGGCGGGGGGGGGGGGGGGGGCTTGTCTGTTCTCTTTTCTCTCTCTCTTCCTTTTATTCTCATCTTTCCTAATATCCTTGCTTGTCTTGCTTACTTTTTATTCGTCTGTTGGTCTTGCTTTTCTTAGATTTTCATTTCTAAATATTTCTTTAGTATTTGTTTTTTTGTTTCATTTTCATTTTTTTTCTGTCTAAATATATCGTTAGTATTTGTCTCTGCCTTTCATTATTCCCTCTTTCTCTTCAGTTTTCTTTCTTTTTTTCGCACTATTTCCTCATCCTCTTTATCACTCCTTTTTCTTTCTACTTTCTTAATTCTCTCCTCCATCCCGTCTTTCTTAGAATAATACGAACATATACATAAAACGATATAAAATTACTCTAATTCAACATATACAAACCGAGTCCCAATAAAATCTAAAAAAAAATACTCTCAAAATAACTTTTTAATTGCATATCTCCTGTTGCAAATTTCAGCAAAGCAAATAGTTCTCAAATAGTAATAGTAATAATTAAAAGAAACCAATGAAAAGACGTCAAAAGTGGGAATTTGCGACAAAATGCAATTTGCAGGATCATTATATAGAAATATGAACACTTATCTCAACATATAACCAATTCTCCAAAAAAGCAATAATAATAATGATATAATAAGGATAAGATAATATAACAATAATGATGATGATAATAATAATAATAATACTAATAATATCAATAATAATTATAATAATAGTAATAATAATAATAATAATAATAATAATAATAATAATATGATACCTCAAAATAATCTCAAGATATGGCGTCCAGGAAGAAAAAAAAATCCCAAAAATGGGAATTTACCGCAAATTCCCACTTGCGGATTCCAGCGAGCGAGAAGAGAAAGAACAACAGCCAATGACGTGGAAACAGTAGCGATACGGGAGCTCCTTCGAATGTTCTGGTAGCTAAGTACGCACGCTCACATACCCTCACGTACGTATAGTATGTACGCAAGATTAGGTACACACACAGACACAGATTGGAGACGTAGACACAGTCACAAGTACTTTCATAAATGCAGGGATGCTGATACATTCATTTGTGTACACACGCACATGTGCACGCACACGTACACACACAAATTACGCTGACCACCACCCCACTCCCCCACATCCCCTCACCTCTTCATCCATCTTTTTGGCTATTTCTTCCTTCCTCTCCCATCCCCCCCTCATCTCTTCTCTTCTTCCTCTTCTATTCCTCTTCCTTCGTCTCCTCCTCCTCCTCCTCCTCCTTATCCATTTTCCTCCTCATCCCCATCCTCTTCATCTTTTTCCTCTTCTTCCGCCACCTCCTTTCCCTCCTCTTCCTCCTCCTCCTCCTCCTCCTCCTCCTCCCCTCCTCCTCCCTTCCATCCTCATCCCTGTTCTTTTCCTCTTCCTCCTCCTTCTTCTTCTCTTCTCTTTCCCCTCTTCCTCTCTTTCTTCCTTCTCACCCTCCTTCTCCTCCTCCTCCTCTCCTCCTCCTACTCCTCCTCTCTTTTCGCCCTCTTCCCCTTCCTCCTCCTCCTCCTTCTCCTCTCACTCTTCTCCCCACCCCCCCTTCCCCCCCCCTGTCTCTCCCTCCCTCCTCCTCTCCTTCCCCTCCTCCCTCCACCCCACCCCCCTCTTGACCCGGGTACCAGCAGCGGGTCGCCGGGCGGGACGAGGGTACCAAGCAACTCTTAATTACATCCTGGTATTCTGGGCTTCTTTGGGGTGATAGGGGGAGGGGGAGGGGGAGGGGGCGTTACTTGCGGAAAGTCTCCCTTTTTTCGCTCTCTATTTATTTATTTATTTTTATCGTGTTCTGCTAACTGTATCTGTCTATCTATATATGTATGTGTGTGTGTATGTGTGTATGCGTTTGTGTGTGCGAGTGTGTGTGTGTGCGTGTGTTTATGCATATGTATATGTGCAAGTGTGTGGCCGCCTCTGTCTCTCTCTCATTCTCAATTACCTTTTTATTTTTATTTTTTTCTATTTATTTATTTTTTTTTTTTTTATTTTTTTTTTTTTTTTGCCCTTACCCTTACCA
>NW_020869974.1:273060-278060 GCF_003789085.1 Penaeus vannamei
TTCCTTTGTTTTCCCGTTTTTTATGTCTTAGTTTAAAAATAAATTCTTCTTCTCTGCTAATTCTTCTCCTTCTACTTATTTTTTTATCATTATTATATCTCCTTCATATATTTCTTCGTTCTTCTCTATTCTTTCTTCTCTGTTTGTTTTTTCTTCTACTTCTTCTTCTTCTCCTTCTCCTCCTCCTCCTCCTCCTCCTCTTCCTTCTTCTTCTTCTTCTTCTTCTTCTTCTACTCCTCCTCCTCCTCCTCTCCACTTTTGTTACAGTTATTGTCCTTGTCATAATGATTCTTCTTTATCAAATTACCCACATCACTTGATCATCATTTATCATATTTTCCCCAGTCATTACATGCAGGATGTCATTTTATTGTCAACTGGACACTCATTATGAGAATCATCACTGTGGTTATTGTCATGATCGTAACTCTCAAAAGTTCTTGTATTTTCTTTCCTTGAAAAACTTTTATATTTATTATGTTAATTCCTACTGCACTTTGGAATTATTAGATTATGTCGCTACACGTTTTGTTATTGTTGTTGTTATTGTTGTTGTTATTTGCATATTGCGTTACGTAATAAACAGGATATGACGTTAGTATACCCGGGAAATTTGATGGAATTTAATGAATATACTAAAAATTTGATGAATTTGGTCTTTCATTCAATTGGCTAACTGCTCACGATAAACTAGGTTGTTATGCTTTTTTTCTTATGCGTTATATATTTTTTTTCAGATTAGTCTAGTCGCTGATTTGCCAATCCAGCTAAGATTAAGGGGCTAATATTTAGTGCATTTGGTTAAGAATATCGAAACATTACAATATAACAAATTTATAACAGAAGAAATATATTATTTTTTTAGATATCTTACCTACTACCTTGGTTCAGTGTACAGGCGTAGACAAGACTTGATGTGGTATATTAAACGTTATATGATGACAATATCTTGTAAATTATGGATATGACAGGAATATATCGTATGGAAAATCATTTAAGAGAAAGGTCAGCATACAATTAGTTCAATTTAGTCCTTTCTCTACCACCCAGGCTAACTGCACAGGCGTGGGCAAGCTGTGGTATATTTGATGCATGGTCGTAGCAATACATAATAGTATTATTTTGGCAATTTAGGCTACAACATTATTATAATTTGTACTATATCATTTCAAAGAAAAGAACAATTACACAGACCTTTATCTAATCATCTACCAAGCCGGTATGCAGTTTGGGCGTGGAAGTATTGTTACATTTGTTATGTGGTCATGTAACACTACATTCCATATTTAAGATACATCAGTATATCTTCTAAGACATCAGATATGAGATAGTTACATAGTTCTCCATACTCTCCATACTGTGTGATCTGAAAGACTATAACACATGACACTCTGAGATATACTGCACAAAGGGTTTGCTTATTTTCTTTATTACGTAAATTACACTTTTTTTCCGACATGACACTCTGTACTGACATGCCAATACAATCCATATCCAAGCCTATTTCTTGCGATCATGATATCACTCTGCCTCGTTCTTGTTTTATATAAACCATAGATGAATGCATGTGAAATGGTCAGAGATATGACCGAAGATTCATATAACAATATGGTTCTGTCTTTCCCACGTGAGAAATGGAGTTCAACGTCTATCTTTCCTTCCCTCCTTCTCTCTTCTCTTCTTTCTTCCCACCTGTCTTATCTCTGTGTTTTTTTTTCTCTGTTTGTCTATCTATCTATCGATTTATATATTAATATATCGATTTATTTAACGTATCTATCAGGCTACTTGTCTATCAGTTTCTCTCTCTCTCTCTCTCTCTCTCTCTCTCTCTCTCTCTCTCTCTCTCTCTCTCTTCTCTCTCTCTCTCTCTCTCTCTCTCTCTCTCTCTCTCTCTCTCTCTCTCTCTCTCTCTCTCTCGTCTCTCCTCTTCCCTCTCCTATCCCTTTCCCATCCCCTCCTTCACTCCCTCCCTCTCTCTTCCCTCTCCCTCTCTCCCTTCCTCCCTCATTCTATCTCATTAATCACCATTCTCCGTCCCCTATCTATGTTGGCCACAGTCGAAGTCCACAAATGTAACTCACTCCTTATGAGATTCCTCATGGCCACGTGATACCCGGTGATCAAATGGCCATGTATATTATACCCAACAGTTGAGTGGGGTCCATAATACTACTCCCATCCCCCACCCCCCACCCCCACCCTGATTTTTTTTTTCTTTTGGTATCGTTTTAGTGTTCATTTGTTTGTATGATTTGTTTGTTTGTTTCCGTTGTTTTTGTTTGTTTTTTGTTTTTTTATATTTTTATTTTCGGATTTTTTGGCGGGGTTCTTTTGTTTGTTTGTTTTTGTTTTGTTTTACTTTTTTTCTTACTTTTCGTTTTGATGTCGGTTTGTTATTGTTGTTTTATTCTTAGTACATTTATCTATTTTTCTCTCTTTGAATTTTCCGTTAGTCTGAATTTATATATATATATATATATATATATATATATATTATATATAATATATATATATATATGTATATGTATATGTGTGTGTGTGTGTGTGTGTGTCTGTGTGTGTGTGTGTGGTGTGTGTGTGTGTTGTATGGTGTGTATGTGATATGTTATATATTATAGTTTTCTTAGCATTCGTTTTTTATTTATATTATTTTTTCGTTTTTGTTGTTTTTTATGGGACTTCTTTTCTTCGTGTCGTCCAAAGGGCCTGGTTCGGGGAAAGGAACGGTCACACTGGACCATATGACCTCCTGTTGCCCTGGTATGGCCCTTGGGGTTCGTTCTTCCTTCCCTCCTCCTCCTCCTCCTTCTCCACCGATTCCTCCTCCTCCTCCTCTTCCGCCTTCTATTCTTCTTCCTCTCCCTCCTCTCCTCCTCCTCTCTCCTCTCCCTTCCTCCTCCTCCTCCCCCCTATTCTTCCTCCACCGCTATTCCTCTATTTCTCCTGCTCCAACTTATTCCTCCTCTTCCTCCTCCACCTCTCCCCTCCGCTCTATTTCTCCTCCTCTTCCTACTCCTCCCCTCCCTCCTCCTCCTATTCCTCTCCTCCCTCCCATTCCTATCCTACCCCCTTCACCCCTCCCTCTCCTCCTCTCCCTCCCCCCCCCCCTCCCCCGCTAGAAACCGTCGTTTCATTTGTCACCCTCGTCGAGAAAATAATTGAAGTTTTTTATTGATTCTTTTTTATTGATTTATTTCTTGATCAACTAATATTTCTGCTTTTTCATCATTTTTTTTTTCTTTTTATTGCCTTCTACGGAAGGGAGTATGAAGGAAAAGGAGAAAGAGACACGGAAAAGAAAGAGAGGAAGGGGGAAGGAAGAGAAGGAAAGGAAAAGAGAATGAGAGAAAGAACCGAGGAGAAAAAAGAGAAATGAAGGGAGAGGAGAGAGGGAAGAGAAGCGAATGAGGAGAGAGAAGACAGAAGATGAGGAAAATGGATAGAAGAGAGAAAGGAGAAGGAAGAAGAGGGAGATAAAGAGAGAGAGGAAACAGGAAAAATCTAAGTGAACAAAGGCGAATGAAATAAGCAAGAAAACGGAGAAGCGAAGGGGAAGGGGAAAGAAGAGAGGGAGCCAAGGAGTAAAGGAGAAACAAGAGGGAGAGAGAGAAGGGGGAAGGTAGGGGGGGGTGATCGGGGTGGACAATGAGCGGCGAACATAACGCTTCTAGTAGCTTGCCCGAGTAACCCTAGCCCCGCACACACAGACACACACACACTTAAACACGCTTACACCCACACACGTTTACACATTCGAACACACACTTACACTCACACATACGTACAAACACTAACGTATAACAGACAAAAAAATATAAAAGTGCTAACATATATGTATATGCCATCGACACCTATTCATAGATATCGACTGAGGACTTACAATTTGAAGTAAATGACACCGATTCAAAGATATTGACTGAGGACTTAGAACTTGAAGTAAATTAGAGTGTAAAGGACTTTCTCACGAGGCTGACGGCGAGAGGATGATGTCCTTATCCCACGACTGACTCTCCTTAGGGTGTGCGTGTGTGCGTGGGCTTGTATGTAGGGGGAGTGTGTGTGTGTGTGCGTGTTGTGCGGTGGATGTAGGGTTGGGTTTTGGGTGTAGGGGACGATTTTTTTTGTGTGGATGTGTGTGCACCGTGTGTTCTGTGTGTGTGTGTGTGTGTGTGTGTGTGTGTGTGTGTGTGTGTGGTGTGTGTGTGTGTGTGTGTGTGTGTGTGTGTGTGTGTGTGTGTGCAACACTCCTCATCTTTATACATACGAATAAATCTGTTTATGTATATAGCAAGATTGTGTACGTATGCATGCGTGTATGTCTGCGTGCCTGCATTTTTTTTTTCTTCTTCCTTCCTCTTTAATCTTAATCCTTAACGCCTGGCTTATGTCTTTCCTGGAGTGTCTTTGCCTCTTGTTATTGTCTCGACCCCGTCCTGTCTGGCTGGCTTTCCCGCTTTCCCTCACCCTTTCGTGCTGTCCCTGGGGGTCGGGAGGGCGGGAGGAGAGGGAGGGGCGGGTGGGGGAGAGATGGGGGATGAATGGCGGGAAGTGGGAGAAGGAGGAGGGAGGGAGAAAGAGAGAGAGAGAGAGAGAGGAGGAGAGAGAGAGAGAGAGGAGGAGGGAGGGAGGGAGGAGGAGGGAGGGAGAGAGGAGAGAGAGAGAGAGAGAGAGAGAGAGAGAGAGAGAGAAGCGCTATGATGAAAAAGGAAAATCTGAATAAATCCATAAACAAGAATAAAGAGGTAACACAAGAGAAATAAACAGAAGCAGAGTAGGAGGAACAGGATAGAAGTAGGAAAAGGAAGAGATGAGGAGGAGGACGACGATGACGAAGAGGAGGAAAAGAGCGACGAGAAGGAAGAATAGACAACTAGAAAAAGAAAAACGACGACAAAATGAGAAAAGGAGAAGACTGAAGAGCAAAGAAGCGAAGCGAAGAAAAGAAAAAAGGAAGAGAAAGACGGGGAAGAACAAGAACAAGGAGAAGGAAGAGAAGA
>NW_020869974.1:283060-288060 GCF_003789085.1 Penaeus vannamei
TCTGCGGACGCGAGGGCGGCTTGGGTTGGCCGCCGTCGAGAGGCCCGCTGGCATGCACAGAATGCCCGAGAAGCCAGTCTCGTGGCATTTCGCGCCGCCCGGGCACAGGAGCGCCCAGGGCAGCCTGTATCACGCTCGGGGGAGTGCAGAAAGTGGGCCATAAAAAGTTGGTGTTCCCATCGGTGTATTATTTCCCGGGCGGGGCGGCGCGGCCCCCCGGGCGGGCCCGCGCGGCCTCCAGGGGCGTGAGAGCCGCGACCCGGGGGGCGGCGCTCCAGGGGCAGCCAGCCACCCACCAGCCTACCCGCTGACACCACACACGCAGCTGCAACGCCCGCCACCCACCGCCCTGCTGCCCTGAGCCGCCCTCTTGGTCCTCGCGGGCGCCCGCGGACCGCCTCGCTGGCAGGGCCGCGCAGGAGGAGCCCTTGCGGTGGGCGGCCGGCCTGGGGAGCCTCGGAGTGTGCCAGGGCGCGGGGCAGCGCTCAGGGCGGGACGCGGCGAGGCTGTGCCACTGTGCACGGGCGTGTAGGAGACGCACATGGGAGAGAGAGAGAGAGAGAGAGTGTTGTGTGTGTGTGTGTGTGTGTGGTGTGTGTGTGTGTTGTGTGTGTTGTGTGTGGTGTGTGTGCGTGCGTGTGTGTGTGTGTGTGTGTGTGTGTGTGTGTGTGTGTGCGTGCGTGCGTGTGTGCGTGCGTGTGTGTATGTGCGTTCGTGTCTGTGTTTCTGTCTGTGTATGTTCCTAACCCGAAGTATATGTATATGTGTGCGTGTACATACATGTGCGTTACTCCACACCCGTATATGTTTGTATGTGCATATGAGCGCGTGTGTCCAAACATCCCTGCATTCTGGTTTACAAGAAGGTGCATTGGATAGCCTGAACATGTTACTGTACATTTATTTTTTTCTTTTCTTTTTTTTTAATCTTCACTCGTTTCTTCTAAGGATGAAATTACTGTGTGTGAATCAGTGTAAATACCGGTGCTTGCGTGGTTGGTTGAGACAGCGGAGAATCGGGTGTAGGAGGGTGGGGGTGAGTGTGGTAGTGAGTAAAGGGTTCAGAGAATGAATGAGCATGGGCGAGGATTTGGTCTTGGGTGAGGTTGGGAATGAGGAAATGAGGAGGTTGAGGAGGAGGGGACGGCGGACGATAAGGGGAGGAGAGAGGGAAGAAGAGAGGAGGAGGAGGAGGAGGGGATGTGGAGAAGGAAGTGGAGCTGGAGGAGGGAGGTGGAGCTGGAGGAGGAGGTGGTGGAGCTGGAGAAGGGGGAAGAGAAGGAAGAGGAAGAGAGAGGGGGAGAAAGAAAACAATGAAGAAGGAATGAAAGGAGGAGAAAGAGAAGGAGAAAGAAAAGAAGGAAGAAGGGATGAGAGGAGGAAGAGGAAGTGGTGATGAAGGAGAAAAGGAAGGGAAAAGGGTGTGAAGGAGAAGGAAGGAAAATGAGGAGGAGGAAGAAGAACAAGAAGATGAAGAGGAGGAGGAAGAAGGAGATGTAAAAGGGAAAGTGAAAACTGTCAAGAAAACAAAACCGAGAAGGAGACCAAATTTTTCCTCTTTTGTGAGACGGGAGGAGAGAGAAGAGGGAAAGAGGGAGGGAGAGGAACTGCCCGAAAGAGTTGGAAGGGAAAGGGGGAGGGGAGGCGTAGGAGGGGGAGGCGAACTGACCAGAGGGTAGGGGGGGGAGAGGAGGGGAGATCAGGGATCGATAAAAATGATGGCTTCGAAGGCAATTTTTGTACCGTGTCAGGCAGGAGCCGGTGATGGGTGTCCCTCCCCCTTCCCCTCCCCTCCCTTCCTTCCCCTCTAAACACCTTCCGCCGTACCTCTGGCAAGCCTCCCCCTTCTCCCCCCTTCCCCATCCTCCTCCCGCCCCCCCCCCTCCCGGCCCCTCCCTCGTGTTTGTCACTTCGGCGTCCTCCCATTGGCGCGCGATCACAGGTAGGCGGGTGCCCGTGCAGGTGGAGAGACCCAATCAGCAGCGGCAGCCGTGGCGATGGGGGTGTGCGTGTCGAGGACCGCCGGGTGGAAGGGCCCGGGGCGTAGGCGGGGACCAAGGTGGCAATGGGCGGCAAGGTGGCCGTGGGATTGAGCCCAAGGTCAGATGTGGCGCGGGAGGTTGGAAGTCGGGGTGGTTTGAGTGGTGGGGGCAGGTGTTGTCTGGAGTTGCGGCCGGCGGCCGGGCTCCTGGGGGCAGGGCGACTTGACGCTGGGGCCCGCACGGACTGGCAGCTGTCAGCTCCGTCATCCCTCTCGCCCACACGCGCAACACGCCGCCAACTTCACCTCATCCCTCCGCACCCGCAACACTTAGGCCGCACACAGGTGCACCGCCCGCATGTCTGTTGCTGCCCCGCTACCTAACTGGTCCCTAACACCGCACCCAGTGTCCCTTGCAGCAGCACGACCTTTACCTTCCTGTTGTGCCTTTGTCTTGTTTAAGAAGTAGTGAGGTTTTGTGTGAAACTAAAACAAGGTCTTTGGATTTACAGGTTTGCTCAGAGTGCCTGAAACGTACACCCCAAAAAGTGCTAGAGAGAGACACCTGCATTGCAAAGCCTTGGACATCTGTCTAAAACGGGACACGGAATCTTGAAACGCTCGCCTGCAACAGGTGTCACGCTTGCCTCGCGACAACGAGAGAATTAGGTCGTTTCAGACACTATGTTCGCCTGCGGAGAGAAAAACCTTGCGACATTCCGCCGGAACTGAACTGTCTCAAGCAACAAGTGCAACCCTGTTTCCGCCGGGACAGTCATTAGTCTCTGGTCTGCAACTTCCATCACTGAAACACTGCTGTGAAGCGGGAAAAAAACGGCAACTCGATAACAAAACAGGAGACATTGAAAAGCAAACTCACGGTGAGGGGAACAGATATATCACCTGTTCTCCGGCGCCAGACCGAGGGCTCGGCCACCACTCGCGAGGAGGACGCCCCTCGCCGTTGTGTCACTCCAGCAAGATCAGTCTCTCGCCGCCCACCACCACGACCTCGCACGACGAGGGCGACGAAGCGGCCTCTCCAGACTCCACCATGACGCCAGACTGCCCCATGTCCCCGGGAGAGCAGGACGCGCCGGACCTCATCTGCAAGTAAGTCCCTTTTGTGACCCTCGTCCGCCCAGCCCGAGGGGAGCTGAATCGCCTATCAGAAGGGAGTCGAGCCTTTTATATGTAATTTAGGATACTCATGTGAAACACTAAGATGAGGAATAGGTCTGGGGACGGTAATTACAGCCACTTATTCTGAAAGGAAGAATGGGGTACCTGACGCTAGGGGGTATGTGGGGAGGGGAGGGGGATGGGGTGGGTTGGAGAGTCTTACCTGGAAGAAAACCTTTACCCGAATAGAATAACTTTCCACTTAAACAAACTTCACTTCTCACAAGAAAATGCCAGATTCACGATAATTAAACAACTCAAAAACTATCAAAATACGTCATTTGGTAAGAAACTACCTGGTTGTCCAGTGACATACCTTAAAACGTTAGAATCAAGTGACGCATTCTTAGATCCTGCCTACCTGGGTGCACATTCAAGGGATGAATTGGAATGTGAGATGAATGTAAGTCCTTCAGCTGAATGAAGTAGTAGCTTTGCCAGGATTAATCACTGTAGGACAAGTATGCCTGGTATGAGTGATGTAAAGATGGTCGGCGTGGGAGGACTATGTGTTGTTTTCAGTGTTATTGGCAGAAGAGTAGAAATAAACTATAGACAGGTACCTTGAAGCAACTTTAGCAATAGTGAGAGTACTACTACTGGTACTAATACTACTACTGGTACTACTAATGCTGCTGCTACTGTTACTCCTATTAGTATTAGTACTGTTACTACTAATACTAATACTATTACTATTACTATTGCTGCTACTGCTGCTACTGCAGTACATATTACAGACATGACTGCTACTATTACTACCACTATACTGTTACCACTATTACTCTTATTACCACCGCTAGCAATTAGAGAATTGACAATATTTTTGATACAAGAAGAGTAATAGTAGTAGCGTCAGAAGCAATAGCAGTGGCTGTTGCTATAGTAACAGTAGTAATAGCAGTACTTAACCAACAAAATGAGACAGTAGTGATGCTTACAATGCATATGAAATGTAAGCCGTGGTAGCAATTGTAGTAATAATGATAAGGGTGACTCTTGCATACAATAACAACAGTATTCTACTATCAAGACGGGAAGATCCTAATATATACACGTAGTAACTACGGTGTCGATGAGTCTGTAAAAGATCAAACGATAAGTGTGATTACTGACAGCAGTATCAGTGTACCATTTGGTAAACAAAAGGAAATTAACAAGACAATAACAGTAATGCCAATGATAATAACGATAACAGCATCTGTTTTAATAGTAATGATAATAGCACTATGTCAATAGTAATAACTCAGAGGTTAGCTGCAATAACGATGTTTTTTGTTATGGTAGCATTATATAATAGTATTAATTTCTTTGATAAGAATATCATAATTATAGTAGTAATAATGACTATGAGAATGATGATAATGATGATAAAGAAAGAATATAAATAAGTGCTCAAAATGATGGTAATAATATTATGGATAAAATAATAATAACAAACATAATCAAAATCTAGGATAATGATAATGACAATCATCATTATCATGTTACTATATATAGATAATGACAAAATGAGTTTATTACAATTATTACTGTTATTGTTTTACTGATATTTTTTTTACATTGTATTATTTTCATAGCAATATATATTTTCTTTTCTCGTTCTTAATATTATAGCCTTTTTTATGTAATTTTTGTTATTATTATTGTTGTATTTATTATCATTACTATTATTTTCATTATTATTATTATTACTATTGTTGTTGTTATTATTGTTATTGTTATTATTATTATTATTATTATTATCATAATTGTTATCATTGTTATCATTACTATTGTCATATTTTTATTATCATTATTATTGG
Source organism: Penaeus vannamei (assembly GCF_003789085.1). Classification (NCBI taxonomy): domain Eukaryota; kingdom Metazoa; phylum Arthropoda; class Malacostraca; order Decapoda; family Penaeidae; genus Penaeus; species Penaeus vannamei. The sequence goes on from NW_020869974.1 coordinate 288,026, forward strand.
CATCATCATTATTGTAATTGTTATTGTTTATTTTT
>NW_020869974.1:290560-293060 GCF_003789085.1 Penaeus vannamei
GTATTTTTATTATTATTGTGTCATCAATCTCATTCTTTATATTTTTCTTGGTTTTTGTCATTATTACTATTGTTGCTACTGGTACTATTATTAATTATAATTTTATTGTTGTTGTTAACGTTATCCTCATTATCGTTGTTTTGTGTCGTTATCATTATTATCATCATTATTACCATCATCACATTTCTCATCATTAATATCATTATCAATCTTGGTACATTTTACATTTCTTTACATCACAACATTTAGTTATGAAAGATTTATTTTCTTACATCATAAACCTTTAATTCATAGTTATGAGGATTACTATGCTAGTGACCGAAATAGCAACTGTGATTATAATGTTAATGATGATGAAAATACCTTTGTCGATGGTAACCATGGCAATATAGCATTAAGGTATGATTATGGTTCTGATTAATGTTTATAATAGATGTAGTGTTAATGATATTATAGACACCACGCCACCCCCTTTCCCTTCACCTCCTTCTCCTCCTCCCTTTCATCCTCCTCCTTCTTCTTCTTTCTTCATCTTCTCCTCCTAGTCCTCCTCTTTCTTCTTCATCTTCTCCTCCTCCTTCTCCTCCTCCTCCTCCTCCTTCACCTCCTCCTCCTCCTCCCTTTCTCTTCTCCTCCCCCTTTTCCTCCTCCTCCTCCACTTTCCTCCTCCTCCTCTTCCTCCTCCTTCAACTCCCACTCCACCTCTTCCTCCTCCCTCCTCCTCCTCCCCTCCTCCTCCTCCTCCTCCTCCTCCTCCTCCTCCTCCTCCTTCTCCTTCTTCTCCTTCCTCGTTTCGCAAAAGAGACTAGCCCTGTCATCAAACTCATAAGGATTATAACTGCGTCTCATAAATTCCTCAAGATTATTTTTTCTTCTTCTTTTTCTTTTTCTTTTGTCACCTCGTTTTCCTTGAATCTGGAAGACCTTGGCTGCGTGGAGACCTCATGAAAAATGTATTACTCTCATACGTTTAAATAGTGACAATTGCGTTATGAATGAATTAATTCTTCCCTCCCCCCCCCTCCTGTTTCATTTTATTTTCCTCTGTTTCATGCTGTGTTATCTTCTGTTATCTCGTTTCGTTTCGTTCGTGTAAAATCATGATTCTTTTTTCCTGTGTTTTCTATTTCGTCTGAATTACATTGCCTGGGATCTATTTATTTATATTTTTATTTTATTTATCTATTTTTTTATTCTTTTTATTTCTTTCTTGTCATTATTCTTTCCAGTATTAGATTCAAGATAGAGGTTGTAATAATAAGTACTACTGAGATATGTTAAAGTTTGCATTTTTGATCATTTGTCTTGGAAAACAATCATAAAAATATAGTATTAAACGTTTAACATTATTAATAATCATCATTCATATTCATTTAATAATCAATATTCAACTTTGATCATTGATTTTCATTTGATATTTAACAATTTAACATTTGATAATTAATATTCAATATATAACATTATCTTACAAAGCATTTATAGTATTTAACGTAATTTTTCGTATTTTTTTTTTCAATAGCATGAGACCATCTTTCTTTCTTCAGGTGAAAATCCTAGAAGGGAGATAAATACACGTTATTTCCATGAGAATAATACTTGATTCAAGCATATCGTTTCAAATAACTTTCTCTCCATCATTCCTTAAATCACACGTGGGCACTAAATCACCTAATTACAATAGTTGCAGTTACAATCACAATTATAATAACAGGAGTGCAGTTAGTTAGTTTCTGTTACAATGGCAATTACAGTGACAGTTACAATTACACTTAGTTACAGTTTCAGTGACAGTAACCACAACATTTACAGTTACAAGTACAGTTAGTTACAGTTTCAGTGACTAACCACTACAGTTACAAATACAGTTAGTTACAGTTTCAGTTAGAGTCAAAGCTACAGTTTCTCTTTCAGTTACAGCAAAATCTACTGTTAGTTTCAGTTACAGTTACAGAACAAAATCTACAATTACAAATACAGTTAGTTACAGTTTCAATCATAGTTAAAGCTTCAGTATCTCTTTCAGTTACAGCAAAATCTGCTGTTAATTTCAGTTACAAAACAAAATATACAGTTACAGTATTTCTTAAAGAAGAAAAAAGAAGAAGATTCACAGTCATGTCCCGCCACGGCCTAAGTAACCGAGTGTTTTGTGTCCCCTTGGTCGCCATCGGTCACAAAGGGGAGTCTGGGCTGATTAGATCCTTTGCCGAGGGAGATCTATGTGTCTCCTCTCCCTCGCGACTTTGTAAGCTCCATTTGGAGGGCGCCGGCACGGAGGTTGTCTCAGGAGATGTGTCTATACGAATGTGAGGCTTTATGTGTTTGTGTGATTGTTTGTGTGTTTGTTCGTTTGTGTGTGGGATTGGGATTGTTTGTTTGTGTGTTTGTTCGTTGTGTGTGGATTGGGATTGTTGTTTGTTTTGTTGTTTGTGTGTGGATTGGGATTGTGTTTGGTGTTGTTTGTGGATTGTGTGAGTGATACTCTGTGCGTGTGTGTGTA
>NW_020869974.1:323060-350560 GCF_003789085.1 Penaeus vannamei
TTTTTATTGCCTACTGTTTTTTGTATAGATTGATATGGAAGGCAGCAAATTAATATAATAATTCACCAAAGACTTTATATATAGCAGTATTTCATTTATACTTGTAAGACATTCAGTTCAGAAATATTTCATGCTCTTACAGTGTTGGAAAGGAAATCCTCTGTGCCCTACTGGGAGGCCTTTGTGGAATGCCTGGCGGTGTTATACAGTTTCTGTTCCTCTACCATCCGCTCCATGACACCTATGGTATCCATACAGAAAACTGTGTGATTATAATTGTGGTTGTATACATGCTGATTGTCTGGACTGCTGACCGAACCCCACGATTAGCTTCTCGCAAACAGAAAGGTGAGTTTGAATGTCTTGATGTCTGTCCTGTTGTGCTGTTTCCTCCTCCTTTTTGCTTTCTTCGTGCTTCTTACTTCAGGTCAATGAGGCAAGCAAAAACAGATTCCTTTTATTATTTCAAATTAGGTCAGTTTGATCATTATTAGAACTTAGCAGTTAATTTTCACAGTTGGCTATCTATGATTAAAAAAGTTGATGAAGTAACTGTTGAAATATTTTGTGTAACTTAAGTAGCATAGTGATGAATTTTGCTATAGCTGTCTTTTTTATATGAAAATTATTTTGTCAGATTTTTGTAATTTTTCTGCAAAAAAAAATTCTTTGTACTAAAGCCTAAGCAAGTGTTGCCACTGAAGAGAAAAAAAAGAATGTCACTGATTATTTTGCATTACCCCTTTGGATCCAGGTGCTCTGCTGCCTGCATGTGGCCTAAAACCCGGGAATTAGGCTGACTTAGGTGGTCACTCTCACTGGTGTGTGGCATGTGGGCCAACCACATGCAAACATTTGTGTGCAGTACCAAGACTCCTTGTCTCCCCTTTGTCTTGCCTTTTTCAGCATAAGCATATTTTGCTTCTTCTTTTTTTTCCATTTTCCTATGTCTTTATTTGTAATTTGATATGCTGCATCCAGATGATAGAAGACTGTTTTCAGTACATTCCACACTCATTTACTAAGAGGAATAAAGCAAGATCCCCTTCCTAAATGCCCACTGAGTCTAATCACCCTCCAAGATCTTTGTGCACTCATGGTGAGTCATTCTTGTGACCCCAACATTCAGCCAAAATTCTCGTAAGGGCATGTTACCATCACCCTGGTCCTCAGCCAAATTTTTCTTTGACATCATGGTTATGTCATCCGGCTGTCAAACCAAAGTTTTCATGGTCATTATTGTGTCTTCTGGGTCCAAGGGATTAAAAAAAAATCTGTTTTTCTTTTTTTTAATAGTTCAGGGATCAACAACAAGGAAATTTTACACATAAAAAGCACAGATCCCACAAAGTTTGTACTTTCCTCAAAGAATCAACATGAACACAGTTATCAGATAGAAGTGAATTAACATAATTGTTGTGTACATACAATATATTATAATCATGACTATATCAGTGCCCAGTTTCAGTGATCAAATCATTCATCAATTCCTTATTGAAAAAGGCTGGAATCAACAAATTTGATTACATTTGAAAGGGTCAGGAATGTTTGTGTACACTTCCAGCAACAAGTTATATCATAGAATGAGATACAAATGTTTGATTGTTTCTGTCAACTCCAGTCATTAGTACTTTATGTAGAGTTTGGTATCAGTTTCTCTACTTATTTTTCAGTGAAATGAATTTCAAAGTTGAACCTACCCTTGGAGTGGGAGATAATTTGTTGGCAAAAACTGGTTACCCCCATTTAAGTGGACCAGTGTATAGTTTATATAATGCATATTTATTTTTCTGCAGGTGAACATTTAAATACCGTATGTCTTCATCATAAAGATAGTTTTATGTTAGCTTTGATTTTTTTGTTATCTTGCCTACAAAGATTTACAACTTCACAGGTGAAAAGATTCACTGGTCTGCACTGATTATTGTTGTAAATATGGTGCTCCACTATGGCCTCTACTGGTGCATGGCTGTGTTTGGCAATCCGGAGGACGAAGTCTCCATTGGCTTGCACGAGCGTACAGGAGACTGTGATGAGAAAACTAATGTCTACACTGCAATTGGCGGAGTGAGTTTGAATATTGCTTTGAGATTTTTTTTAGCTATCCCATCAGATTTGTAATAATCAGAATGAAACGTCTTTATTCTTAAAATATACATTGGTGTTCCCCACTGTACAGCAAGCAGGAAGTCCACTCTCTGTGAAACGGATCAGAGTCAAAGTCAAAGATAACAGGCGTCTTTTCCACTATCAAATTCGTGTGAGAAAATCCCGCCTACTTGCCCGAGTCCAAGTTCTCTGGTTTCAAGTGCAGTTCAAAATATCATTCAAATCCCAAAATATAATTTGTTGATGTTCAAGGTATGATGATGTGCATCCCAGTAGAAGTTGAATATGCTTATATACATATATTGTGGGGCTTTTTGATAGGTATATTAATCTCTTCCAGTGAGCTTTCTGTACCACCTTTTCAAGAAAGGCCTAATGCTTTAGAAGCAGATGTGTAGGTATATATAGTAGTAACATTATAGCATGATATTAGATGACATGATTTCCTGGTACTTTTATTTTTTGGCTTTGTTAAAGCATTTAAAGATGTAATTCCTTTTAGTTACTCCTTTTATTTATTTATTTTTTTTAAGAACAACCTTCATAGTTTTATTTCAGGTATTAATTTGTAGAATTGAATATTTGAAATTGACTTTACAGTTGGATACAAAACCATTGTAAAATGGTTTGGCTCTAAATTCATTGTAGTGATTTCACAGAATCTATGTCATACTGGTTTATTTTAGATCATCACATTAAAACTGATGTTATGGATTTTTTTTGCCTTACCATTGTTTATATTCTTTTTAAAACCACTATTAAAACATTTGTGAAATTGTAAAGGTATTTATTGGAAACGTGAAATAGTAAAGGTATTTATGGGAACTATGAATCATTGGTTCACTTATTCCATATTAACTTCTGATAATTGTTACACATAATTTCCATAAAAGTCCAAATGCTTAGGAATCAGCCTCTCTTCCAAATTTGGTATTTGTTATAGCTTTTGTTATGAATTATTGAGACAATAGCAACCCCCTCCCCCAGGTTTTAGAGAGGCGAACTTACCTGTGCACAAGCGACTATGATGAGAAGTACTTTGATTTCCGTTGCTTACCCGGAGGTGAGCCCGTAAGCGATGGAGTGGAGTGGTACACCATTTGCGGCACCCCTTTCCCCAACCGAGCCGAGTATATTGCAGCAATTACTCTCGTCTCAACTGTTGCCTGCTTCGTCTTCTACAATATGCTGTTCAGAAGTTCAAGGACACTGGTTTATAAGACTGAGAAGAAACAGAAGACCAAGTAATTTTTTGTGTGAAAAATAAATTTGATAGTGTCCACTAATTATGTTTTTTGTTCATTTATCTTGAGATGTGAAAGATTTTGGTATTTTTGGTCACAGTAGATAATTTGATCACTAATTAATTTAATAGACTATCTTTTTGACTATTTTAATGAGGAAGTTCTTTTAAATAAAGTGTTCTCTGATCAAATCTGTTGCTTAAAGGTACAAAGATATATGTAATAAAAGTAAAGAACACAGTATACAATTTTATGGATATTTTTCTAAAAAAAAAAAGGGTATTATTTTTTATTCTATATAAGAGCATACATGTAGCAATTAATATGCTCATGCAAAATGTGTGTTAAACAGTAATAAAAAGGAAATTAAGTATATATATTTTTTTTATCCTAATATACCAAGCAACCTGGGTGTGTGATTCAGAAATTTACAGATGGAATATTGTAGATATAATTGTAGCTTGATGTACAGTATGTCACAGAATGACATATATTAGTAGTTTATAATAACACTCAGCACCCAAGATTCACAAGCAAGGGCCCCATTAGTGTGTCCCAAATGCCAAAAAATGGAAAAGATTGCATCAGGAAATAATATGCTGAAAGTTCTGTCAAATCAAAGATTGAGATCATAAATCAGATTTCCATACCAAGACAGTAAGTATGGAAATCCTGGGATAATTGTACCCCTCTTAGACAAGGGAGAAAAAGGTTAAGCATGTCCAGAGGCGGCAGGAAGAGTGGAATGGGAAAAGTGCAAGTCAGGACCAAAGGGAGAAAGTTGGTTGATACAATGCAGAATAAAAGGCTTACTGGTTGGATGTGGTACCAGGAGCACTGGAGCTGAATTTAAAACTCTCCCATGGCATAGGCACCAGGAGAAAGGGTAAACGATTAATCACAAGAGCATGTTATTAACCCAATGCCGATGGGAAACTATTATCACATAGTGTTTTTTTAAATGTTCTGCACATAGATGGCATCCTCCAGTGCTTAGCCACCAAGGAGTCAATTAGTAGATCTTGTAACACCTTGAAATAGCGGGAAAATGCTTTATTACTTTTGTTATAATTATTATAATTGACTAGTATTAAATACTAGGAAATATCGAGAATGGAAAATGAGGTGTAATTGGCTCAATGGTAAAAACAATTACTAAATCAAACACAGTGGGCATGCATGTACGCACACGCCATCCCCGGCAGCAAGTGGTTAAGGGTATTGGAGGTGTAGAGAATATTTGACATCGATGAGTATCAAGCTTGAAGTTGAAGCATGTGCTTCACAAGTGGGATGTTAAATGGAGCAGAAAGATCTCTATTGAAGTTTGATAAGTGATTCCCAGTAACATTATTGACACCCATAAAAGCCATAAAAGGACATCCTTTATTTGCCTATATAAATATTCCTTTGTCTGACAGTCCTTGAGAAATTACAAGACCCAGACAATGGACCTCGAGGTGGCATTTTTCAAGACATCAAAAAAATGCATAGCAAATTTAGACTGCTCCTTTTGTGGTACAAGCTGGGCTCATTTCGCTCATTCAATCTGGCTTTTTCTCTCTTTCTTTTTCTTTCTTTCCGCGCCCTGTCCGCCCACCAAGAGGGCCCGAGACTCCACGAACGCTTCCTCTCTCTCTGTTCTCTATATGTATATGTATATGTATATGCATGATCAATCAGTAAAGTTGCCTGAAAAAAAAATTGTCAAGTAAAAATATGTAGAATAACAATCATAAATATATACAAAAATAGGGCATTTATGTGCAGTAGACCACTCCTGTTTTCTACTAGCGTTCACGCGCACACACCAAAGTGCTTCTCTGGACCATTGCTGCTGCGGTGTTGGTGGTCTTCCAAACACAATCGCATCAATGGGGCCACACGGTTCTGTTCTAACCGCCGACACGTCTACATTAGGGTTTCGGCCAAGGTGAAAATAACAATTTTTCTTTTTCTTTGTCAGGGAATGTGGCGTACCCCCTCCTCATGCAAGTGTATGGGAGAGGGAATGTAACTCGGAAATGAAGGGAAACGGGATAGATTTTTTCTTTTTGTTTTAAAGCTGTTTTTTCACTTTCGTTTTCCGTGGATGAACGTTGTTTGTTGTTGACAGAGGGGGATTTTATTATTGTTGATAGACTGAAATGAAGCAGAAAGTCGGGTTAGAAGTATATCATTTTGGTTAAAACAGAGAGAGAGAGAGATAATGATAATGACGGAAAGGGAGGAGATTGCACCTTTGTCAATGAATGTGGTGCTTTGCGTGTTATTGGGCCAAAATGTACATTTTCACCGTTTTCCTTTTTCTTTTTTTTCTTTTTTCCCTTTTTCTGTTTTGATTTTTTGTTCTTTTGTTTAACGTTAAGGTATGAGAAAAAGGGGAAATACAAAAGGTATGACGAGAGAAAAGAGTCAAACCGATCGCAGAAAAAGAGGAAAACGAAAAAAAAAGAGTGACAGAAAAATAGGGATCTGCCTCTGCTTCTCCCTCATACTCTGAGAGGAGAGTAAAGAAGGGAAGAGGCGAGGATGAGGAGAGGAGAGAAGGAGGGAGGAAGCGAAGAGGAGAGCGAGGAAGGGGAAAAAAGAGAGGAGAGCGCGCCTTCTGCCGCCCCCCCCCTCACCCCCCGTCTCCCTCTCCCTCCTCTGGACCTTGTTCAGCCAGTCACCTCCTTGCCTCACCCTCTTCCTCTCCCCTCTGCCTTTGCTGGTTCTTTCTTTTTTTCTTTTTGTTGCATTTGTGTGTGTGTGTGTGTGTGTCGGTTTATGTGTATTTTTAAATGTATATTCGCGGGTGTTTCTCTTTTACACATCCGCTCTCTCCGTCAGGCATCCGGCCAGACACGAACCAGGAACCATTTCGCATTGCATATTCCTCCTGTTGGGTCAGCTCCCTGGTGATATGGAATTGTTTATGCTCGGCGGGCTTAAAGGGGGAATTGGTTTGCAGAGCAGGCAGACATCGCCCCTCAAAAGCATTATCAATCTTGCGTCAGGGCTTCCAATCGGGCCAACCCCTCACTGGTCGGGATCCTTTCCTTGGGATCCGTCTTAAGGAATTCCAGAGCGATCCGGCAGAGATCCTCTGGAAATTCCATTTTCTTAGAGATACGGGAAAGGAGGTAACCTAGTGAATACAGGTCCTGCGCTGGTGAAGTGCGGTGCTCCTGGAACATTTCAGGAGCTACCCAGCCGGCCCGCTTACCCTCTTGGGGTTCCAATACATAGCGGCGGCCCTCCTAATTGGCATTTCCAAAGTCAATTAGGTGGACTTTGCGGTTGGCGTCGAGGACTACGTTGTCCTCTTTCAAATCTAAGTGCATGGCGTTCTTGCTGTGAATTTCAGCTACACATTATAGTACTGAGGCGGCAAGGGAGAGGAGCTCTTCATCCGGATGCTCCTCTTATAAATAGTCATGTAGTGTCAGATGCCCTTCAAGCGTTATCAGTTGCGCAGGGGGGCGAAGGCACAGTCCGAGGGCTATGGGCGCTCCGCCGGCGCCGCGCAGTTCTAGGAGATAGTCAATCTCCATGTACAGGTTTACCAGGCTGGTGTCGCCCCTCGGCCTCTTCAAGACTGCCTCGAGGCCCTGCCAGCGTACCAATGAGGCGGTGCTGTGTGCCCCTTTCCCTAGCTTCTTCTCCACTTTCTTTAAGCCATCCACTTCGGATGGCTTCATCATAGGGAACCCCTCCCTCTTTAATTTCACCTCCAAACGGGCGCACTTAGCCGCATGGTCGCGAGCTTTTTGCACTCGCAGGGCGGTAGGCGAAATTTTGGCCTAATTCCATGCGATCGTCGGAATTCGAAAGGAACGGGCTTCGTCGGAGCGGGCTTCGTCGTTCGTCGAACAGAGAAAGATAATAATAATATGAGTATGTGTAAACAAATATGTATGATTATGCGTGTATAGATAATATTAACCTATTTATCTTTTTATGTGGTATGTGAGTTTATGGATGTGTTTGTCTAGTTACAATGTTTTTTTCTTAATTGTATTTAATATCTTCACTTCACATGTCTGGCGATTGTCTCCACAGCTGAGTGAAAGGTAATTTCTACACTTTCACTCTTACTATCACCATCATCATCGTCATTTTCTTATTACTATCACTAAAGGGACGGTCATCGTGACGTCACCAGTGCTATCACGTGATCAATCGGAGGCAGCGGTGGGCAAAAACAACAAAATCTCACGTTCGTTATTAAGTATTGGCCTGTCGCGAACATCGTCCCTTTTTTCTCGATTTATATGATTCGCAACCTTTTCACCCTTTTCTAAGAAACCGACATGGTAAACAGTTGCATTATTTATTGGATGTGCAGAGTAACGACAAAATGGTTCAACTTTCAGCCATCAGAGAAAGAAAGGATCTGGTAAGCTGTCTGTATATCTTTAGAATACTGAAGTTTTTCATCATGACATTTTTTAGCAACTAAGTCGAGAGATCTGTAGTAGGTTGACATCGTTCTCACAGCTGATTCAGCGGCCATTGTTAATCTTCTGCCTACCAGTGCTGTGAAAAAGCGTTGTTTTTGTTTTGATGACCGTCCCTATTGGAGTTTTTTTTTTTTTTTTTTTTAGATTTATGTTTTTTCCTATTCAAATCTGTTTAAAAAATATCGCTATTTAATATAATTCTATTATTTACCACATAATGCTAAGCAACTTACTATTGTCATCGTCACTGCTACTCATAGTTATTTTTAGACTATCTATAATATTTTTATTAATTGTTTTCATAACTGTAAACTAGAAAATAACCAGTAATAATTACTGGCAATAACCACCATCAATTATTTATTATGGTATCACTAAGCACAATAATAACAACATAAGAAAAATATTAGAAAAAAAATCAGATATAAATGGTTATCAAACATCAAATAGAAAAAAAAAAACTGTGCCAAGGATTGGAAAAAACACAAATAATCTTTCATTGTTTATTTGAAATCACACCATACGTATGTACATAGTTGGGAAAAATATGTCAGGTGAAAAGTTAAGTAACATTTTGTGCTAAATATTTTGGTTTCCAACTTACGGTCTAATATGTAGATATATATACTTCACTGAGTTCTGTATAAGTGTGTTACTGTACTGTAATTTGTGTTTAATATTTTTTTAAACCAATAAACTTCTTAAGATGTTGTGTACCTAACTTTCACCTCGAGAACATTTACAAAAATTCTTGTGATTTACAACATTAACAATTTAAAAATACTGTCTATTGCTAGATACAAACTTGCGATTGTAAAATAACACTTAGTGTTGTACTTAGGTCAGTGTATCACAGTACATAATAGTTAACGAAGAGGAAAGGACTCAAAAGTTTGATCAAGCAACCTTAACTCAACTAGATGTAGCAGTGGAACCTTTGGTGAGCCGAAAGAGCGTCTTTGATCTGTGCGATTTCCGTCTTGGTCTTTTGTCGATTTTGTTGGAAAAGACAACAAATCTATTGTAAATAAAGAGTAGCATTAGCAGAACTCGTTATATATTATTTCTTAATAATTTATGCGTTATAGTTTGAGAAATATGATGCGTTAAAAAAATATTGAATCTGGGACTTGGGACAGTCCTGTTCACATGATTGTTGTGGGAGCGTAACTCGAATAAAAACTTACTAGAATATATGCAAGCAATTCTGAACGATCTTTCTAAGTCCTGGGAATCGTAAAGATCAAGTTGACAAAACACAGCGACAAAGCTAAGCATCAAAATATTATTAATATTTATGTATATTTTTTAACGTGTGTTATTTCCATCACGATGCCGTCCTTCGAGGCAAAGCATAATTTCGATAATTTCATCACCTGTAACTCGGCTATTCCATTAGTCTCGTCACAGCTTCGCTACAATTACTATTTTGCTCCACGTAATTTTTTTAAGCTGAAAGTATTGTCTCGCTCTCTCGAACTCACACGGTTAAAAATGTTTGGAAAGAGAACATTCATTTTATTTTTTTTACACCTTGATTGTCACGCAATTCAAATTTCATAATAATCCAAGGAAATTATTCGTGTAATAATCTATTGTTATGAACAATTACTAATAGCTCCTTAGGCCATACAATGCAAAGAGGTAAAAAGAAGATTGGACTCGAGAACCAGCACACATGAAGAAACGGAGAAATGCTGACGGAAGCCAAAGATACACATATATTTGTTTTAGCAATCGAGCTCTGTGAACCCCGTTGCGTCAGAAAGGGGATCTTGAACCGCCTGAGGAAATGTACCTAACAGAATGCGAACAGGAGACCTAAAACAGCACGTAACAATGTTCAACTCCATACTACTTGAATTAAAAAACGCGCCATCTATAGGTACTGTACTTTCGTTTATTTTTTTCTTTCTTCTTCACATTTATATATTGCTAATAAAAGGTATTGCTCGTCTTTAAAATAGTTTTCTTTTAAATTCTGACATTGACAATAAAGATGAGATTCTTAGTATCTATTTACAAACCACATACAGCTTATATATTGCTTACTCGTACAAATTTGAAGTGTCATACTTGCGTTTTCAGGATATTTTAATATGTATTATTTATATATATTCTGGTCACAAAATAATATTCCTTAATTCGAAACTTTCTACGATACGTGGAAAGTGCCAATCTAAAGTTAAATCATCTTCAAAAATCCACCATTAAATTACTTTTAAAGCAACATTTCTACTTTCTAAGAAATCCGTGCAATTTCGACTAATATCAATCTTTCACGCTGTCTTCAGGAAATGCATGAACTACCACCGTGCGTTTCACTTCAGGGTCGCCATGCAGTTGCTGAAGTGCCGATTTTGGAACAAGAAAGTCTACCATAAAAAATTAGAGGAATTTCCACATTCACTGTCGATCGTACAGACAGTATATCGAAGAAAGAACTACGACTGACTGAACTGCTTATGAAAGATAGGTCCCAACACCACTTAAAGTACATATATATTTTTTCCTTAAAGGTTTCGCATGCCGTGTAATATAAGATATCCTGTACACTGACACGCGGTATAAATTTACCTATAGGGAGAGAGGCACGGGCCAGGATCACAGAGGAACAAGGTTTAGGAGGCTGTAAGATAGCCGTGGTTTGATGGTCAGTGTGTGCAAGGTACTTTTAGAGACCTCGAGTGTATGTACTGTAATAGCAGAACCTTGTTGGAGTTCGTGTGCGCCAAAAGAGAGCTCCCGGCGTTTTGAAGTTTTGTGGGATCTTGGGTATTCAGGTGTGTGTGTGTTTGCTTGGGTATTTCGCAACGGAGAATTATCTTTGTTTCTTCTTTCGCGGGATGATTTCAGGTCCAATGAAGAGAGAAAATCAAGCATGCTGAATATCTTAACGCCATCGTTATGTATCTATACTTCCTGGTAGTATACAAAGCTGAGGTTGTCACATCATAAAACATGCAGGTCAGAAAAAAAAACATTTAAGACGCCAGGAACCATCTACCTAACCAGACCTAACAAGCTTGGGCGTGAATACGTACTCATTCCCTTTATAAAAACAATAAAAAGTCTCTGAAACAAGGACCGAACACCGCCCCCCAAAAAGCAAACACCAAGATCCCTTAAAGTTCCTTGTTCTTCGTGCCATTAATGGGTGTTCCCGGCGGGTGAATGTTCATCTGCTCGAGCCCGAAGGAAGAGAGCACCACATTGTCCACGGAGATCAGAAACACGAAGAGGAGGATAACGTTGTTTAGGATGTCCGCGACCGTGTGCTGTTTCGGGTCGTTAATGTCCATCCCGCCAATTATGAGGAACAGCACGCCCACCAGGACCTGTAATTCCACGGGGAAGGTTATTGAACTCTTATAATGCCACGGGGTGTGGTTACTACAGGGGAGCATCAACGGGGGGGGGGGATTTAAACAGCTAGGAACTCTTATAATGCAACGGGGGGGGATTTAAACAGCTAGAACTCAGCAGGGGGGGGGGGCAGCTAGGAACTCTTATAATGCCACGGGGGGGGGGGATTTAAACAGCTAGGCCACGGGGGGGGGGGGTTATTAAAGGGAGCTCAACGGGAGGATTTAAACAGTCAGGACTCATAATGCCACGGAGATGGTTATGAAAGGGAGGATCAGCGTGTTGTTTTCTTAAATAGCTGAGGAAATTCTTACAATACCACAGGGTTGGGTTACTCTACCATCAGAAAACACAGAGTGAATTCCATGATCTAACAGACACAACTGTTCATCTGAATATCAGTTGGATGGATGGGGGATGGGGATAACATTCTGACAAATGCTCTGACACGATTTATTAAAATGGAAAAAGGCTATGTGAGACTTCAAGATAAGACGCCGGTACAGCTGGTCCTCCTGAAAACGGGATATGAGAAGTACTTTTAATGAAACAAAGGGTAGACGTTAGAGGAACATCTTAAGAGACTTGAAGAGTGTCTCAACATGCGGTTATTCGTAAGGAACTAGACTCGAAGAACAAAATGCGACGGCGGAAGGAAGTCTTTTCTTGAAGGTAACACAAGAGCAGGTGCCAGAACACGGGGGTTAATTACAGGTTAATTACAGGTCATACGAACTACCGTGACTGTCATAAGGGCTGGTGGGCGGCGAGGAAAAGGGGCGGGGGCATCACGCTCCGAGAACAAGACCGAAAACAACAAGGTCTGTTTACTCGTGAACTTTTAAAACAGCGTGACGGGCATTCAAAACATGCCTTGAACGTGTTTCTCCAGCAATCAAAATGGAATCCAAATGCCGTTGTTGTCCTTTCCTTCCTTGGTTTCAGAACGTGGTGCCGAGAGATGGAAAGCAAGCAGTCACAGAAGCATTATTTCCTTACTGTTAAAGCTGTTAGGGGATGAAAGTGTCTCCGACTCTCTCGCCTTGGAACCCATAGTCGAATCCCATCTTTATGGCGTCTAGGGCTGTGATAAGCATGACGAGGCCGAGGGTCACGTGATTGAGGGTCACCGCTAGCCTCTGCTTTGAGGGATCATTGATACTTATAATTGACAAGCCCGTCAGCAGCGCCGCCGTCAGTCCCTATGACAGACAACAGAGTTACGAAAGGTACGAAGACATGCTACGCCTATAAAAGCTGGTGTTTTTTTAAAGTAAGTCGCTGTTGAACGAACTGACTGCTTTCGACGCATGAGTGAAGAGGCCTAGCTAATTATATGGGGGCGTTTAGGCTATATACAAGCTCGTGAGTTTTGGAATTTCCTCGAACTTGATCTAAAAGAAACATTCCTAAGGCTGATCCACAGACGAGACTGCTAAATGGAGACATCAAAAGCATGGTTTCGGTCGTGTGTTCACAAATCATACTGTTTATTACACGGCGGATGCATTCAACACGGCATGAAATGTTATAGAAAGACAACAAGGTGTAATACTTCTTTTATTTTTCATGAATCATGGCCAAACCTATATATAAAAAAATAAAAAGGTGCTTATCAAGACTACCATAAACATTCACTGTCTGTACCCAGGACTTTCCTAAACAAATTAGCACCTAAAACTGTAATAAACATAATTACTCAGTTAAAGGTGGGTGTTGCTCTATTCAGTTATCTATGCCATGATAGAGCACTTCTGTAGCCTTTGTTGCGAGACATTTCACACACACACACACACACACACACACACACACACACACACACACACACACACACACACACACACACACACACACACACACACACACACACACACACACACACACGTCACATTTTTTCCATGGGTACTTATATTGTACAGACAAACCCGTGTTTTCGCCAAAGGATTCTTACGGGTAGAGGTCGCCTTCGCAAATGAACAAAATCATCTTGTTGCAAAAACAAGGAATTGAACACTATCTATAAGAATCCTTAAGTGGCGAAATGTTCAAGGTTTGGGTAATTGAGTGCCTTGCAACTTGGTTACAGAATATAAGCAGATCTTGGCACTTTATATTTAATTATTTTTTTTAAAGTGGCGATGACCACTGACAGGATATATTAAAAGCATGAACTTATGACTTTTATCATCTTTTCTTAATCATAATACACAATCATTTCTAGTCAAGCATGATTTCCGGCGATTTAACCCACATATCTTACAATTATCAAAAAAGTAAGAAAAAAAATCGCACGTCAAAAAGCGAAAAAAATAAATAAAAAAAAACTTGAACCCACCTACAAAAAATAAAAGTATAAAGAATATAAAAAAAAACTGAAAATATAAACAGAACAAAAGCGAATCAGCTGATGAAGTATCGGATCCTCTTCCCGCCGCCGATCCTTTGTTCCGACTCCACTAGAAGACGGACAAGGCCACCGTTCCCGAGGGGTAAATTCCAAAGCCACTGATGAGGATGTTAAGGGCCGTGATGATGAAGACGCAGATGATATTGACGTGGTTGATCACAAGAGCAGAGATTCGGTACTGAGGAAGGTGCAGGCGGCAGTCGCGGAGCATGGACAGCGAGAAGGAGAGCAGACCCACGAGCAGCTGCGTGGACACTTTCATGTTATTACGAACCTCAAGAGACAGATAGCTATGCATCTTATTGCTATTGTTTATTGTTATTGTCTCTGCTGACTTGACTCTCCGAGCCTTCTATGATTCTAAGAAACTCATTTTTTTTGTCTCTCTCTCTCTCTCTCTCTGTTTACTGGACACTGCCATCTATGTTACAATCAGCTGATTAGGTCGTACTCTTTCTTTTTTCTCTATCTAGTTGGTAGTTAGAATTAATTATGAATAGCTTACTTTAAATTACCTGATTAGTGTACATGTGCATAGTTTCAGAAAATGTGCAATGTGCTCTACCACAGACTATTTTTTTAAATTTAGAGACAGCTTCTTAAAATTATTTACAGATTCATCTTAAAATTATTAAAAAAATATATGACATAAGAACTGAGCTCCAGAAAGATTGTTGTTATTATTACTGACAGAATGTTAGTAAATTCATCGTTATGAGTAGTTCTCGGTTAGATCGATATTATTATAGCTGTTAGGAAATGGCAAGACTTAAGAGTGCACTTGGAGATGCAATAATAGGACATGCAGTTGGAGTCTTTGGGGGGAAAAATGTCTTGCCAGAATTGGATGTGGTTTCTCGAATTTTCTACCAAGTTCTGCTCACCATAGGCCTCGGTTAATAGTAAAGCAGGTTAGTTGGCATCTTTGTTAGTGCTGTGTAAAAATTGTCTCTACAATTAGTAAGGTCCATGTACAAAGTGTGGTATGACAAGGTGGCTGGCATCTTGGAAAGCCAATAAATCTAAATTTTGACTTTTTTTTTTTTATTACGAAACTTCACTTCCTAAAATTTCACCAAATCTTACGTCCAAAGACCGAATAAATCAAGTTCCAATTCATAAATTGACCTTACAGTACCACAGCAAGTTAAAATCAGTCCCATGCATGATGACAACAAACATGGCTTGGACAACATCACTGCTTCTCTATTAACACAAACATCCATGCAGACAAACTAAAAAAAATGCATTTAACCTTTTTTTTCTCTTATTTTTCTCTCGCTCTCATTTTGGGGGACCACGCGTTCAATCTTCAGAAGGTCAGAGTCGACATATCAGAGGGTAAAATGCCAAACCCAGTGATGATGACGTTCAATACAGTGATGACGTAGACAAGGATGACGTTGAGGTTGTTGATAACTGTTGCAGATATGCGATAATGGGGGAGGTGCAGCCGACAGTCACGGAGCATGGACAAACTCACCGATAAAAGCCCGACCACCAGCTGCATGGGTATCAGGCCACCGAGCTTAGTGTGGGATCTCAGGGAACGGGATGGGATGTGTCGATGGCTTGCGTAAGGTATGTAGTGTGTATGTCAGTGTAGGTGAAAGTGTAGTGAGTGAGTGAGTGAGTGAGTGAGTGAGTGAGTGTGTGTGTGTGTGTGTGTGTGTGTGTGTGTGTGTGTGTGTGTGTGTGTGTGTGTGTGTGTGTGCGCGCGCGTGTGTGTTAAAATGGGCTTATGGATTCGGTGGGAAGGCGAGGCTTATCATCTACGAATATTTGGTGAACACATACTACTATTACTCTACGAAGTAAATCAAAATTTGGCTACACAGTCACAAGTTCCTTCCAGCCAAGTGGACTGTCTCTTACGATCTATTTCCTTAAGATTTAACACATAAAAGGATCTATTTAGGCGACAGTGAAATCTATCTGTGACCGATAATGTGTACTTTCACCTTACACATAACAAAGTGCCCTAAAAACACACCCTTTATCTACTTGACATCTAAGCTCGTGACACTTGACAACTACCTATATAATTTGTCAACACAGACCGTCATTTTTTGCCAATGATGATAAAAAAGCAGAATAATTACTCTGTTAAAACACGTAAATTCCCTTTCATGGCCAATGCATTTAGTGCTCTATGGACCCAAAGGGATTGTTCTCTGAATATAATAGTTATTCCTAAAAAAAATAAACCTAAACTTGTTAATCGTTTAGAATTAATAAGCAGTCAGATTCACACAACGTTATCAATCTAATCTAACATAGAAAACGGGAAACATATAGGGACTATAAGGGTGAAAATGGGAAAATAACACGATAACCGCTGGGATTAGGCATGTTAATAGTGTGCAAGCTGAAACGTTATTCATAAGAAAAATATAAATCGCCTCAAAAGAACCGAAGAATGAAAGAATATATAAGACCAAAAGAGAAAAAAAACAATTAAAAAAAAATGCTAATAAAACACCTTCAAAGAACACCTGAAGAAGAAAGAAAAGAAAGAATCAAAGAAAAAAAGGAGAGAAAGAAAGAAGAGACTAAAGAAAAAAAAAAGAAAGAAATAGAAGAAAAAATAAGAAAAAATGAAGAAAATAGAAGAAAAAAAAAAAAAGAAAAATGAAGAAAATAGAGAAAAAATAAGAAAAAAATTTAAAAAATAAAAAAAATAAAAAAATAAAAAAAAATCCGAAGACTCGAGCCCCACCTGCAGCACCAGCGACGTGATGATGAGGCCGAGCATGAGGCTGTAGAACTCGTGCTTGTCGCCGATCCTGAGGACGTACTTGAGCTGCGAGGCGTTGGCCGTGAGGAGGGCGATGTCGAGCATGCCCTGCGCGACCGTCTTCTTGGTGGCATAGCGGTTCGCGTCCAGGGTTTTCCCGCCCTGTTGGTGGGGGAAAAAAGGTTAGTGAAAAAGCGCTCTTGGAAATGTCGACTATGGCCTTCTAAAAAATAATAATAAAAAAAAAAAAAAAAATTGTGGAAACGTGTTGTTAGATATTATATATCATTAGGGTTCATTGTTTTTTCCCCCCCGCCCTGTTGGGGAAAAGAGGTTTGTGCGAAAGCGCTCGTGGAAATATCGTCTATGGCCTTCTAGAAAAAAAAAAAAAAAAAAAAAAAGAAGGTTTTGTGGGTGTTAGAAATGGTATCATTCGGGTTTATAGTTTTTCCCGCTATATCGACTATGTCCTAAAAAAATAAATAAAATAAATAAATAAATAAATGAATAATAAATAATAAAAAATTTTGTGGAAGTGTTGTTAGAAATATATCATTCGGTTGAAAAAATGGGTTGTGGAAAAGTGTTGTTAGATATTATATCATTAGGGTTCATAGTCTTTTTTCCCGCCCTGTTGGAGAAAAGGGGTTTGTTGCGAAAGCGCTCTTGGAATATCGTCTATGGCCTTCTCAAAAAAAAAAAAATAATAAAAAAAAAAAAATAATAATAATAATAAAAAAGGTTTTGTGGAAAAGTGTTGTTAGATATTATATCATTCGGGTTCATAGTTTTTTTCCCGCCCTGTTGGAGAAAAGGGGTTTGTGCGAAAGCGCTCTTGGAAATATCGTCTATGGCCTTCTCAAAAAAAAAAAAATAATAATAATAATAATAAATAAATAAATAAATGAAAAATAAATGGTTTTGTGGGTGTTGTTAGATATTATATCATTCGGGTTCATAGTTTTTTTTCCCCCGCCCTGTTGGAGAAAAGGGGTTTGTGCGAAAGCGCTCTTGGAAATATCATTAATGTCCTTCTAAAAAATGGTTTTGTGGAAGTGTTGTTAGAAATATCATTCGGGTTTTTTTCCCGCCCTGTTGGGGAAAAAAAGGGGTTTGTGCAAAAGCGCTCGTGGAAATATCATTAATGTCCTTCTAAAAAATGGTTTTGTTTTGTGGAAAAGCGTTGTTAAAAATATAATTCGGGTTCATAGGGTTTTTTTCCTGCTCTGTTGATAATTAAAATATGTTATTGGAAAATATACCATCAGGGTTTAAGGTTTCCCCGCCCGGTTGATATAAATAAATTGTTTTTTTTTTATGGAAAAGTGTTATTGGAAATGATAATGTGATAACCATAGAGACGGTTTTAAAAGGATGGTGTTATTGTCGATAATATAATTATTATGGGGACAGTAGGGCTCTTGCGTGGCTTGGCTTGGCTAAGGGGGGGAGGGGGGAGGGAGCGAGGGTATTAAGGGAGGTTTTCGGAAAGGGGGAGGAGGAAAAGGAGGAAAAGAAGGAGGAGGAGAAAGGAGAGAAAGAGAGAAGTGGAATTTGGATTTGGGTATTGTGGATACAGAATAATCCCTCCAGTTCTTCAGTTATGCAAATCCACATTGACTCAATAAGTATCCATAATGCGTTTAATTAAAGAAGGATATGGACAGGTACAGTAACATCCGCTATTTCGAACATCTTCACACCCCTTGTCATGATTCATCAAAGAAAAACGAATGAAGAGGAAAAGAGAGAGGAGTTGAAATAACCAAGAAAAAATAATAAAAATAATAATCCGCACACATCAAAAAAGAAAAAAAAAGAAAAGAAATAAAAAAAGAAAAAGAAAAATAACATCAAAATCAAAATTACCAAGCAAAAAAAAAAAAAAAAAAAAAAAATCAACGCTTGGTGTGCGTATTCTCTCTCTCTCTCTCTCTCTCCCTCTCTTTCTTTCTCTTTCCCTCTTTCTTTCTCTTTCCCTCTATCTCTTCCTCTTCCTCTCTCATCTTTCTCTTTCTCTCTCTCTCTGTCTGTCTGTCTCTCCTCTTCTCTTTCTCTCTATCTCTTCCTCTTTCTCAGTCCTCGCTTGGCCGCACATCGTCAACGCCCCGAGGCAATGATAAATATATATAACAACTTCCGGTGCCTCGCTGTCGTTGCGTCATTTGTTTCATTTGTAAATATTGTTCGGTTTTCAAAATGTCTTTCGTGTTTGGGGGCAATTGTAATTGTTTTAGTAGTAGTAGTAGTAGTAGTATAATTATGATCATTGTTATCATTACTGCTTTAGTTATTATCATCGTTATTAATATATTACTATTATTATATTATTATTATCATCATCATTAATATCATTATTATTATTATTTATTATTATTATTATTATTTATTATTATTATTATCATTATTATTACATTATTATTATTATTATTATTATTATTATATATTATCATCATTATTATTACTATTACTATCATTCAAATCATTATCAATATCATCACCATCACTATTATCACCACGCAAGGAGCGAATGTGAAACCTCTCTCTAACAACACCCAAACAATTTCACTCGAGCCAATAACTGACCTTCCCTCACTCAACATTCACCTCGTCGCTACTTCGACCTTCCGGAAGCGAAATCCCGCCGATCCTGCACATTTTCCTCGGCAGTTCGGGTTCCCTGGATCGAATGTGGCGGCGACGTGTTAGCCTGGGGGGGGGGGGGGGGGGGGTGGCTGCTGTCGAGTGCGTTTGGCGGTCTATGGTCTGGGGTGCGCGCCGGGGTGTGAGGCGGAGGGAATGTAGGGTGGCGGTGAGCGTGATTCCCACCCCCACCACCACCCCAACCCCTCCTCCCTCTGACAGGAAATGTAGGGTGGCGGTGAGCGTGATTCCCACCCCCCACCACCACCCTTCCCCCCCTCTGACGGTCATCCATTTCCTTACTTCTACTTGGATCCACTTTCTTCTTCTTCTTCTTCACTTACCTTCCTTCCCCTTCCCTACCTACCCTCTTCTCCGCTTCTCTTCCCTTCCCCACCTCCCCTCCTCTCCCCTTTCCCACCTGCCCTCCTCTTCCCTTCCCCACTTCCCCTCCTCTCCCCTTACTTTCCCATCTCTTTTCCACTTCCCCTTACCTCCCCTCCTCTCCCCTTCCCACCTGTCCTCCTCTTCCCTCCCACTCTTCTCTCCATCCCTCCCTTCCTTTCCCCTCCCTTCACCTACCCCTCTCCCCTTCCCTTCCCATTCCCATCTGTCCTCCCCTCACCTCCCCTTCCCTTCCCCACCTCTCCTCACCCTCCTTTCCCCTTCCTTACCTCCCTCTCCATCCATCTCCCCTCCTCTCCCCCTTCCCTTCCCTTCCCTCCCTTCCCCACCTCTCCTCCCTCCTTCCCCTTTTCTTCACCTTACCTCGCCTTCCCCATCTCCCCCTCCTCCCCCTTCCCTCCCTTCCCCACCTCTCCCTCTCCCTCCCCTCCCGGAAGTAGGACGAGCCCGAATGCCTTTCCCAAGGAGACCGGACTGATCCATCCTTAACGAGGGTACCGTGACCATTTCTTTTTTTCTCTCATTCTCTTTATCGTTTCTTTTCTTTGCGTCGCTATATGGCTTGAAAACTGCAGGTCGGAGTGTTTAGAAATGTTAATAAAGAAGCCATTAGAACCCTTGATGAGATTCGCAGGCGTAATGGCGGGAAAAAGAGGAACATAAAGGGACACGTGCTTAAAATCGTTATGGCCAAGGGAACAATGGTATACGAGCCTAAACAAATGAATTATACAGCACGGTAAAGATTTTTTTTCCTAGAGGTAATCATATGCTGTGGTTTATTTTTATGTTCCGGATAATTATCTTAAATGAATGATGGTAGGGGTAATATGAAAATAAAAAGGAAGATATCGTTTTACTTCACGCTGCTTCCCAAGACGAAACAAATATACGTGTGTATATATTTCACATGTAACTATGTATGCGCATGTATGTACGTATGTGTATGTATATATGTATGCATTATACGCACACGTACGCATTCAACATTTCTCTTTTGTTTTCTCTCGTTTCTTTCCCACACCCAAACCCCACCGCTTTCCCTCAACCTCTTCCCACAAGATCCTGCCAACGAAAAACTCAAAAAAAGGAGAGAGAGAGAGAGAGAGAGAGAGAGAGAGAGAGAGAGAGAGAGAGAGAGAGAGAGAGAGAGAGAGAGAGAGAGAGAGAGAGAGAGAGAGAGAAAGAGAGAGAGAGAGAGAGAGAGAGAGAGAGAGAGAGAGAGAGAGAGAGAGAGAGAGAGAGAGAGAGAGAGAAATACACTCATAACCCACCGCTTACAACCCTCGACGGAAAACAACAGAGTGGTGAAATACCTGTCAAGCATATACACAAATTTCCGGACACAGGCAGGCCTATAGACACGCCCCCCCCCTCCCCCTCCCTCCACGGCGACCGAAACGCTACATAAACATTTGTCTTATGCGCATTCCAGGGCCCTGGTTTCCTCGCCTGCCACCACCACGTTCTCGTTCCATGATGGCGAGAATGTGATTCATTCGTCGAGAGAAAGGTTTATTCAGGTTCGGGACTGCGTTGGTGCTTAGGAGCGTGCGTGGGTGGGAGGGGTAGGAGGGGGCCTGTGTGGGGAAGGGGGCTGTGTGTAGGAGTGTGTAGGGGTGCGCGCGGTATGCGTGTGTGTGTGTGTGTGTGTGTGTGTTGTGTGTGTGTGTGTGTGTGTGTGTGTGTGTGTGTGTGTGTGTGTGTGTGTGTGTGTGTGTGTGTGCGTGCGTGCGTGTGTGCGTGCGTGCGTGCGTGCGCGTGCGTGCGTGCGTGCGTGCGTGCGTGCGTGCGTGCGTGCGTGTTGTCTGTACTGTTATTTTTATGTGTATGTGCATGCGTATGTGAGTATGCGCGCAACAATATTCATAGACAACGAATATGCGGCCGTTCCTCCCTTACACTAACCCGTGCGTGCACTGTTACCGTATCGCAAGCACCCATAGTACACCAGAACCAGCTGTGATACCAAGGGATTAAAATATCTATGACCCAGCTGCCTCTGCGTGCTAACACCCCCGTCGAACTCACCCACATACCCATCCAATGACACAAAGCACTCACTCACTCACTCACTCACATACACACACACAGATATTCCCTTCACCTATCACAAAAAAATAAAGATAGATAGATAGATAGGAGAAGAGGAAGAGAAGAAGAGAAAGGGAGAGGGAGAGAGGAGAGAGAGAGAGAGAGAGAGAGAGAGAGAGAGAGAGAGAGAGAGAGAGAGAGAGAGAGAGAGAGAGAGAGAGAGAGAGAGAGAGAGAGAGAGAGAGAGAGAGAGAGAGAGAGAGAGAGAGAGAGACAGAGAGAGAGAGAGAGAAGACAGAGAGAAAGAGAGAGAGAAGAGAGAGAGAGAGAGAAGAAGAGAGAGAGAGAGAGAGAGAGAGAGAGAGAGAGAGAGAGAGAGAGAGAGAGAGAGAGAGAGAGAGAGAGAGAGAGAGAGAGAGAGAGAGAGAGAGAGAGAGAGAGAGAGAGAGAGAGAGAGAGAAAGAAAGAGAAAGAGAGAAAGAGAGAAAGGAGAGACAGAGAAAGACAAACACAATAACCCACGCACAAGCCCTCCACGCGATCTAGCTTCGGGCGTGAATAAGCATGGTGTTGGAGGCGCCCGTGCAGAGGGTGTCAAGGAGACCACCAGTGGACCAAAAACCTCTGTCCTTGGGTTTTTGTTTCCACGCGAGGAAAAGTGGGGAATGCTGCCTTCCCATCATTATAGGGTGTCAGAACATGTATATACACACACGCACGTATTTTCAGAAATACTCGTGTACATATACACACATACACACATGTACGGAGGGTCTGTCGTGTATAAGTGCAAGATGTATGTACACACACGCACGCATTTTCAGAGATACTCATGTACATATACATACATAAACACATATACGGAGGGTTTGTCATTTTTACATAAACATACATATATACCTGTGTGTACATATGCATACATGCATGCATATAATATGTGTGTGTGTGTGTGTGTGTGTGTGTGTGTGTGTGTGTGTGTGTGTGTGTGTGTGTGTGTGGTGTGTGTGTGTGTGGTGTGTGTGTATCTATATATATACACACATGATTACATATGTATGTATATGTATATGTAGAGAGCGAACGAGCGAGCGAGCAAACAAGAGAGAAGGAGAGAGAAAGAGAGTATGTGCGTGCAGTGTTCAGTTAAAAAGACTTGCCAATGAACAAGTGGAATGTATTTAAGTTGCTTAGCCTATTATCAAACCATTGGCCTCGTTAGTCTTTAGTCTCCAAAGCCACTGAAAAGTTACCGCACTCCCCTGCCGCCACACACACCAACACCAATACAGCAATGACAGTTATAGACCTTTTTCTTCCGTCAAATCCGACACACGTAACCACAACCAATACACCATGAAAATATCTCACAAAACGTAGGCTTGGAAAAATGAAACATATCGCAAAGCATAAGATATGCTTGCCACTCGTATGTGACAAGGAGAATCTTGCAGAGACGTTTAAGGAGGCACCAGCGTGACAGGCAGGATATGACAAGGAGAAACAGACAGTGACAGGGATACACTTAAGTCGGTCATGGAAGAGACCAAGTGTAGGATGGGAAAAGGAGGGTAATCTCTCTCTCTCTCTCTCTCTCTCTCTCTCTCTCTCTCTCTATATATATATATATATATATATATATATATATATATATATATATATATATAGAGGAGAGAGAGAGAGAGAGAGAGAGAGAGAGAGAGAGAAAGAGAGAGAGAGAGAGAGAGATTGTGTGTGCGTGTGTGAGTGAGTGAGTGCGTGTGAGTGTGTATTTCTGCGCGTGTGCTTGTGTCTGTGCGAAATCCCCAGCACTCGCTCCCACCCTAATAACCCCACGCGCAAAATCCCACACATCAGGGCTCTCTGAATACCAGGACTTCTTCGTCTTCTCCCCCACCTCCTCCTACTTCTAAAATAAAAAATGAAAAAGAAAATAAGAAAAAAAATTCCCCCTCTTCCTCCTATTTTTTCTTGAAAATAATAATGATAATATAATAATAATATAATAATAAAATAATAATAATAATAATAATAACAATATAATAATAATAATAATAATAATAATAATAATAATAAAAATAATAATATTAATAATAATAATAATAATAATAATAACCATAATATTATTATTAATAATAACCATAATAATGATAATAATGTCAACAACAACAATAATAATAATAATAATAATAAAAAATAATAATATAATAACAAAACAACAACATAATAATAATAATAATAATAATAAAAATAATAATAATAATAACAAAAAAACAACAATAATAATAAATAATATAATAATAATAATAATAATAATAATAATAATAATTAAAAAAATAATACTAATAATAGTAATAATAATAATAATAATAATAATAATAATAAATAATAATAATAATAATAAAATAATAACAATAACAACAACAACAATAATAATAACAATAACAATAATAATAATAATATGGAAGACGCCACGTGACTCCCTACGTATGACTCACTGCATAGCATAACGTGACGTGCCACTGACTCATTCCCCTCTGCCGGCCTGACTTCTCCACCCCCTTTCTTCACTATCTTTCTATCTCCGTGTACCCTACCGCTGTCTCCCTCTTCCCTTGTTCCTTGTGGCCTCGTATTCTTAAAGTGTGGATTCTGATTCCTTTTTTATTTCTTTTTATTTTCGATTCACTCATTCTCAACGTTTAGCAGATCCATTGTTCTGATTTTAATAAATTGGGAGGTCTTTGTTTGGCCAAAAACAGAAGGATAATTTTTATTTTATCTTTTTTTTTTTTTTCATGATTATTTCTTCTTTTCCTTCTTCAGCTTATCATTATTATTATTATATATTATTTATTATTGCATTTCATTATGATTACTATTACTGTTATTATAATTACTATCATCAGTATCATTAACATAATCATCAATTATTATCATTATTTTACCAATATCATTATCATTCACCATTATTCACATTCCCAAATTATTGCTCTATTTACCAGAATTACCAATAACAAAGAGATCTCTGTTGACCCCCGCCGCTCAAATTCCAAGAACTGTTAGGAATGCGCGTGTGCGTTCGTCTGTGCGTGTGGGTGAGGAACGGCGATCGATCCAGCAACCCCCACCCACACACACACCACACCCACCCCCTTCACCCCTACGCCATGTTCTTTCACCCCCCCCCCCCCACCACCAACACCACCACTACCACCCACCACCACCACCATCCACTACCACTACCACTACCACTACCTCCACCCACCCCCACCCCACCTCCACCTCCACCACCACCACCACCACCTCCCCACCACCATCCCCACCCACCTCCCCACAACCACCTCCCCCACCACCCACCTCCCCCACCACCACCTCCCCCACCACCACCTCCCCACCACCACCTCCCCCACCACCCCCCCACCCCCCCCCCACCACCACCCACCTCTGCCCTCGGTCATTCAAGTGTGCCTTGATACCACAAACTTAGCGAGACAATGATTCTATGTTGGTCAAGACTATACGGGCCATTATTTCAACCTAAAAGAAAAAAAGAAAAAGAAAAAAAAGTTGATACGGCATTTATTTCAGAACATGCCAGTCCCTGACATCTTTTTGACTGAGTTCTAAACACGGGTATTAGGACACGTCATGTCAGTGTCATATCCTATTAGAGTGAAGACAAACACTATATTGTTTCGATAGCGTGACTTTCCTTATCAGAGAGTGTACAGAAGAATGACGATTGTATGTTATAGCGAATGGCATTTATTTGAAAGGACCAAAGATAAAAAAAGACAATGATGTAACTCACATGACGCTAGTAAAGATAAACACACACGGTAAAAAAAAAAAATAACTGTGTCAATAATAACCACACAAAAACAAGAGAAAGCAATATTCACAACAGCAAAACCAACTTCGCTGATTCATAATAACCTAAACATTTAACATTCACAACAGCAAAACCGCTATGACCTAACAACCTCTACGATATTCAACAATGTAATATTGTAATACCAAACAAACTAAGCGAAATGAAATAAGATACGGAATCAACTCGATCTGATGTCATATCCTATTATGGCTACTTTCCTTTTCGTCTTTGTGCACACGTTACTACGTTTGTGTCCAAGCTAACCGACATCTAACAACCTAACAATTCGACACCTAACAAGCCAAACGACATCCCAAACCAACAGCATCCAAGCCAGACACCGCTAATACCAAACAAGTGAAATTCAACGCCTTGTAACTGCACCCACAAAAGCAGACAGAGTTCCGCCAAGTGAACCGCGGGTTTTGGCCGAGCGGACACGCCAAGCCAGACACGTGACTGTTTCCAAATTGCACTGTTCCTCACGCATGTCTGCTTTCATTTCTAGTTTTTTTTTTTTTTTTTAACTTCTAAATCGTGATCCCCACGTGTTAGGTCTAAATATTTAAGTGTTCTTTACAGCTGGGATAATACTGAAGGGGAGAATAAATTGAAGTGATGAATCAATAAAGGGAAATAAAGTAAGGGAATGAATTGAAGTGATGAATAAATAAAAGGGAAGAATGAATTGAAGTGATGAATAAATAAAGTTGTAATATTTTATCTTTTTTGAGGGAGGAGGATAGAACACTTGCAGCAAAGCCAACATTCGGATCGAATATAATCAAAAATTAAAGAAGAGAAAAAGAAACCTCACAAAGATTTATATCTCAACAATCACTAACACAAACTGGTCCATTAAAAGGCAAGGAACTCTCGCATTGACAAATCACACAAAAAAATAAGAACGATGGAAGATAAGAAAATAAGAACAACAAAATCCAACCTTGAACCAAAAACCTTCCTCTACCTCCCCTAACCTGACTTTACCGAAATACGCCCCAAGGTCACTTCTACACTGACCCTGACATGATTAAGAGAGGTGTTGAGCGTTCTGTCCTCGGGTACTGGATAGCAACGGGGGAGGTACACAGCCCTTAAGGTTGAAGTCGTTAATTATTCAGCGGGTAGGTTGAGCTCTATGGGTTACTGGCACACAAACATTGCTCTTTCTTACGGGGATAAAGGGAGTTCTGGTGAACGAAATGGTGTTAGTGAACAGAATGGAAGCCAACTGTTTGCCGAGGTCCTGACGGGTGGAACAAGAATGGAGAATGAAGTTGCATTTTATAAACATGAACATAATTGAGAAAAAATATTAGTTACATCTTTATAAAGTTGATACTTATTGCATATATTTACAGGCACAAGCACAATTACACACGCAAACACTCGTACACATATGTGTATATGTAATGTATAATGTATATGTGTTTGTGTATGCCTCTATGTACTCATTCATGTATATATGTATGTATATAAGTATGAATGAATTTATGAATTTATGTCTCTCTCTCTCTCTCTCTTCTCTCTCTCTCTCTCTCTCTCTCTCTCTCTCTCTCTCTCTCTCTCTCTCTCTCTCTCTCTCTCTCTCTCTCTCTCTCTCCCTCTCTCTCTCTCTTCTACCTACCTACCTATATAAACACACATCAGCTATGTCCCAATATCACCAACAAAGAACCGGAGGTCAGCTTCCCCGCACGCGCACAAGAAGGAGTTGACCTCGCAGTACATACATTCGCACAAGGTCTCCCTCTTCACGCCCACCTATTCAGTTCCAGATAAATCCGCTTCCTTCACAATATCCCAAAGTTATCATCAACGTACTGTTAGTTGCTTCTTGAAATCATATATATATATATATATATATATATATATATATATATATATATATATATATATATATATATGTATATATATATATCATATATATATATATATTTTTTTTTATATCAATATTTCTTTAAAATATCAATATTTTCTAAGTATTTGTGTGTGTGTTCCTTCGCAATTACAGGCAACGTATTATTGCTCTCTCTGTGCGTAGTGTTGACGTGAAAATCAATATAACATCAATACGCAAACAGCGCCAAGGCAACGAGGCTCACAACACAGTAGACTATGGTACTACAACCGGTGAATGGCGGTTGTATTGGCTAGAGTGAAGATGTTTCAGTAAAATCTATCTCCAGATGACTGCTGGCGTAAATATGATGACAATAATGATCATTATCAT
>NW_020869974.1:356655-359155 GCF_003789085.1 Penaeus vannamei
GGTCTTTGGAATTCGTTTCTGTATTTTTTTTCTCCATTATTTCCTTTCTTTTTGTACCGCGAGGAGAAGAAGGAAGAAGAGAAGAAGAAGAAGAAGAAATAGAAGAAAGGAAAGAAAATGATGAATGGAGATATATGTAAAGGAAGAGAGGGAGAGGGAAGAAAAGAGAAAGTGAGAGGGAGAGAGGGAGAGAGGGAGAGAGAGAGAGAGAGAGAGAGAGAGTAGAGAGAGAGAGAGAGAGAGAGAGAGAGAGAGAGAGAGAGAGAGAGAGAGAGAGAGAGAGAGAGAGAGAGAGAGAGAGAGAAAGACAGAAAGAGAGAGAGAGAGAGAGAGCAATGTTTTCTAGGAAATCATAGCTCCCTATTGTATATATTGTCATCCTGTTTAAAAAGTAAAACTATAGTCTGTGGGCCATGCATCAACAACAGCAGCAACAAACACAACAATATCGTCAATAACATCAACAACAATAATAACCACAACAAAATCAACAACAACAACAACTACATCGTCAATAACGTCAACAACATTGTTAATAACATCAACAACAAAAATAACCACAACAAAAACAACAACAACCAAAACAGCAAGAACAACATCGTTAATAACATCAACAACAAAAATAACCACAACAAAAACAACAACAACCAAAATAGCAACAACAACATCGTTTATAACAGCAACAACAAAAATAACCACAACAAAAACAACAACAACAACCAAAACAGCAACAACAACATCGTCAAGAACATCAACAACAATAATATCGTCAAGAAACACCAACAACAACAACCACAACAGCAACATCGTCAATAACATTAGCAACAACAACAATAACCAAAACAACAGCAACCACAACAGCAACAACAACATCGTCAAATACATCAACAACAAAAATAACCACAACAAAAAAAAACAGCCACAACAGCAACAACATCGTCAGTAACATCAACAACAACAACAACATCGTCAGTAACATCAACAACAACAACATCGTCAATAACATCAACAACAACCACAACAAAAATAACAACATCGTCAGCAGCAACAATGACAACAAAAACAACAACATTCACAAACGAAAATTACCAGCTGTGACACCAACAAAACCACATCCCATTCAAAGCAATATAAAACCACCAGTCAGTAATATCTAGATCACATCATCATCAATTTTCACCATACTTGGATATGATTACAATAACAACAATATCTCAATTATGATAATATCTAGATCACATCATCAGCATTTTCACCGTCCCTAAATATAATAACAGTAACAATAATATCTCAATAATAATGATATCGAAACCACATCATCATCATTTTCACCATTTCTAAATAGACTAATAATAACAATCTCTAAATAGAATAAGAACAACAATCTCAAAATAGAAAAATAACAACAATCTCTAAATAGAATAACAACAACAATCTCTAAATAGAAAATAACAACAATCTCTAAATAGAATAATAACAACAATTTCTAAATAGAAAAATAACAATTTCTAAATAGAAAAATAACAACAATCTCTGAATAAAAAAATAACAATTTCTAAAAGAAAAATATCAATTTCTAAATAGAAAAATAACAACAATATCTAAATAGAAAAATAACAACAATCTCTTAAATAGAATAATAACAACAACATATCTGCCAAAGCGGTCTCTGACTCGAGGAAGCTCTGATCTCAAGTGTCAGAGGATAAAGCATGAGAGCGAGAGAGCAGGTGCATCGGAACAGAGGGATAGAGGAAATGAGAGGAGGACGAGATGGTGGGACAGAGGGAGGGATAGGGGGAAGGGAGGAAAGGAGGGGATGGGAGGAGGGGAGGAGGGGGGGAGGAGGAGGGAAGGGAAAGGGAGGAGGGAGGGAGGGGAAGGGGAGGAGAGGAAGGAGGGAAGGGAGGAGGGGGGAGGGAGGGGAAGGGGGAAAAGGGTAGGGGGAAGGGAGGAGGGAGAGGGAAGGAAGGTAGGAGGAAGGGGAACGTAGGAGGAGGAAGGGAAGAAAGGGAAAGGGAAGGGAGAACGGTAGGGGGAAAGTAGGAGAGTGGAAAGGGGAGGGGAAGAGGAGGGCGAGACGGGGACGCAGGAGGGAGGGAAAGGGGAAGGGAGGGAAAGAGGAGGAAGGAGGGAGAGGGAGGACGAAACGGGGGACGGAGGAGTGAGGGAGGAAGGGTAAGGGGAAGGGAGAGTGCGAACTTCTTTTTCAAAAGCATGAGGACGAGAGCAGGTGCAGTGAAAGAGATAGCCACTGTAGAGTAAATAAGAAGAGTCGAGACGGGGGACGGAAGAGGGAGGGAGAGAAGGGGGGAAGGGAGGAAAGGAGCAAAAGGAAAGTCCTACGGCGATGTCCTAAAGACGTCCCTCTGTTTCCCTCTCGCCGAAGCAGGTCTTACCGAGGCAGGAGAGCGTCGTCGCCGCCAGCAGGAGGAAGCCAGCGCGCCCCATGGGTGTCGCGTTCCCTGCGGAGAGAGCGACTGTGAGAGCGGGCGTAGAA
>NW_020869974.1:364155-366655 GCF_003789085.1 Penaeus vannamei
AATGTATAATGCTAAATAACACCGTCTTCTCGCTGCTCTCATCCAGTCGGGGGCGGGGAAACGCGGCCAGTAAAAGTAAACAAACAGGTGAGCAGCTAGTTACCAGCTTGTATCTGTTATTATTAAATACAAGAGGGAATTTTGCCAATTCTTGAATATTGCTTACAATTTGGATTGTCTTTTTGAATCGTTTTTATATTATAAATATATATATATTCTTTTTTTTGGCATTATTATAACGATTATCTATCCTACTTTATAATCACTATCATTCTTATCATTATCACTGCCTTAAATAGCATTATCATTATAACTACGTATGTTATTATTATTGTCATTAGCATTATCACCATCATTATACTTTTTATTATTACTTTTACTATTATGACGATTGTTATTATCATAATCCTTTTCCTTATTATTAGCATACTTATCATCATTACTATCATCACTGACGTTATTGTTACTTATTCATTTCATATAAAATATTGACTTTGTTTTTATTATTACTGTCATCATTATCGTAATCATCATTGTTGTTACCATCATTATCATTATTTCTATTATCATTATCATTATTATCATAATTGCCATAATTGATATTATTCCAATCATTATCATTATATAATATCATGATCATTTATTAGTTATTATTATCATATTATCATTATTATTCAGTTCATATCCGTCTATACATCAATTATCTTATTATCGTTCATCAACTATCATTAATGAATCGAGATTTATGTTTTCTTAACTATATTATTATTATTATTATCATCATCAGCAGTTATCACACGCGTCATAATAATCACTATTATCATTATTCATTATTATGTGAATATTCATTATTGTTTGTATTGTTATTACTATTTTGTATTTATTAATTTTCACCGTTACTCTCATTAAAATCACTATCATTAATATCAGTTTTATTTAATCATATATTATTATCATTATTGTTAGTTATCGTTACTCATTATTAGTTTAGTTTATCATTTAATATTATTGTTATCATCATATCATCAGTTATCAATTATTATTAATTCGTTATTTAATTCATATTACATTAATTACGCACTATGCTAAATCATATATGGCTCATCCAGTTATCACAATTATATCATTAATCATTATTCTTATTGTCATTATACCTTCATGATAATTATTGTCATACTATCGTATATCTTTCAATTATTAGTGCGATAGTATATTATGTATTATCATTAAAATATTTCCTATGCATTATTGATATCATACATTATTATAATCATTATGTTAATATCATATCATTATTGTTGTTATTCTATACATTGTATTGTTACTCTTATTATTTTTTTATTCAATTTTATCCATATTTATTAGGGGATTACGTTTACCATTTGTATTATCATTACTATCATTATGCATTAATCGTGTTATTGTCATCGTTCAATATCTACTGTGCTGTCTACGCAATTGATTTACATTGTACATTATCATCTATCATTACCACCATCATTATCATATCGTTATTCGTCATTTCTACTACTGCTACTGCTACGCTATCATCACCATTATAGCTACTACCTACTCCTCCTTTATCAGTGTTATATAATGAAGGAAAAATAACATTATTACCATACTTATCATGATCATTATTCTTATCATGAGCGTTATCAATTTCTTTATTTTCATCGTCATTGCTGTCACTATTCTTATGGTATTTTCTCTTTTGGTTATTCGTGGTTATCATAAGCATTAATTTGAATAATATCTGTATGTTTTGTTGTTTTATCCCTCTATTTGAATATCATTTAGATATCAATTATTCATGTTCATTATTGTATCTATATATCTTTATTATCATTTTTAATACTTTTATTGTAAAGTGATTTAAGTAATGATAATATATATGTTTCGTTGGTTTACATTTCTTTTTGAATATCATTTAAATATCAATTATTCCTTTAAATTATTGGAGTCAGTTACTGTATTTATATATCTTTATCTTTTTTTTCTTCTTTTTGAAAGTAACTTCAGTCATGTATATTTTTAAGATAATTTATTTTCAGTCATGCAATTACGTTAAGCGAAACAGCTGATGTTATTTTCCCGACCTGGACATAGTGGATTCAGAGCGCGACGCCGTAGTTTATGAATGATTCATTCATTAAACTTAATCACACAAGATCAACAAGAGCGAGATTTCTCCGTGTTTATTTTTTTTTCTTCGTTATTCTTTTTCTTTTCTTTCTCTGTGTGCGTTCCCGTTTACTTTTTCTTTCTGTTTTTGTTTTTTCTTTCTTTCTTTTTTTTTTTCTTTTTAGTGTGCGTGCGTTCCCGTTTACCTTTTCTTTCTGTTTTTTTTTCTTTTTTATTCTTTCTTTTTGTGCGTGTGGTTCCCATTTACCTTTTCTTTCTATTTTTTCTTTTTTTCTTTTTTTTCTTTCTTTTTTTGTATGTGTGTGCGTTCCCGTTTACCTTCCCTTTCTTTCTTTTTCTGTGTGTGTTCCCATTT
>NW_020869974.1:371655-374155 GCF_003789085.1 Penaeus vannamei
AATAATGGTGATGGTAAGAATAACAACATTAATATTGATGATGATAATGATAATCACTGATAATAATGAAAAGAAAAATGATAATATTAACAATAATAACAATAATAATGACAATAATAATGATAACAATAATAATAATTATCGTTATCATTATCATAATAACAATAATAACAATAGTAATAACAATAATAAGATAATAACATTGACAATATTGAAAATAACAACAATAATAATAATAATAACAATAATTCTACCATTACTATCACACTAATAAGGATGTCAGCAGTTGTAGTGGTAGTATTAACTACCACTACAACTGCTGACATCATTATTACAAGCCACATCATCGTAATTACCGTCATCATTATCGATACGATATCAAAGACTAGTTCGAATGATATACGAAAACAACCCTTTTCTTTTCGTAGAATGACATATACACAACATTCAACCCAACTAACGTACGTAGACTAATGTTGATACTAAGAAGAGCCAAATATTCATGATGGTCTAATGTACAAAATTGGTCGTTTGCAAAACAGTAAGTTGCTTTATTATAGATGGGATGTTTAAAGTGTAAAGAAATTGGCGTTTTGATGTAGAATATGATTGTTCTAATGTAAAAAATGGAGGGTTTCGTATAAATAAATGGACGATGTGGTATTAAAAGATATGAATAAATGGCCGATGTAGTATAAAGAATTTAGCGGTTTTATAAATATTTTATAGATATACTTTAACGGGCGTTTGCAAAACAGTACGATTTACCTAATATGCTGTTCCATTCATATGAACTATGTGCCTTTACATTGTCATTTTCATTATTGTTGTTATCATATTGATTATCATTTTCATCATTCCATTATTATTATTATCATTATTATTATTATTATTATTATTATTATTATTATTATTATTGTCATTTATTCGATATTCAAAGATTTCGATCATTAACATTTATCTTCAAAACTATCTTTTGTCTATCTCTTAACATTATCTTACGTAAGTAGCTGACTTTCTATTCTTTCATTCTTTCTTAGCTGTATCTTGACCTGCACTGACAACTTTGGTGGTATAAATCTCGATTTTTTCAGTGTGGCTCTTTATATAGCTTATGATAATATTAATAATAATGATAATGATAATAATAATAATAATAATAATAATATATTGATAAACAATAATAACAATAATAATAATAATAATAATAATTCTGACCCTCCTATCTGTCCAGACATTTAGTACATTTCGCTACTCAATTTCTTTTTCTCTGTGTAACTCTTCTTCCAAGACAGTTCCCTTTAAAATAATAATAATAGACAAAAGTAAATAAAAATGACAATACAAAAATCCACTTCATGACAGGAAATAAAGTACTGTACAAGAGATGTTTACGAGGAGAGTAGCTGGTCGAAGCAAAAAAACATTCTCCTGTTGTTTACCGAGAAAACTCAGGCATTTTTTGTCAGGCTTTGTTGACTCATGAGAAAATGTTTGTCATTTTTCCAGCATATCCTCATGTACGCTTACTCACAGTGAGTTGTTGACTTAATTATGCAGAAAAAAAACAGATAGCATGCAGTCGTGTGCGCAT
Organism: Penaeus vannamei; assembly: GCF_003789085.1. Taxonomy (NCBI): domain Eukaryota; kingdom Metazoa; phylum Arthropoda; class Malacostraca; order Decapoda; family Penaeidae; genus Penaeus; species Penaeus vannamei. The sequence goes on from NW_020869974.1 coordinate 373,250, forward strand.
TAATTTTGCTTTAAATGTAAGCTAAGTACTTTGCTTAGCATGTTTCTTATTTAACTCAAAAGGGAAATTGGGCTTTTTTGCAGGAATGTATAAGTCTATTGTTGTATTATGTCCCGTGCAATCTAATGAAAATGATCCTTGCATCGTCATCATAAGTATAAAAGCGGAGGATTATTAATTTCAGAAAACATGCAATATACACATAGACAGAGAGAGAGAGAGAGAGTAAGAGAGAGAGAGAGAGAGAGAGAGAGAGAGAGAGAGAGAGAGAGAGAGAGAGAGAGAAGAGAGAGAGAGAGAGAGAGAGAGAGAGAGAGAGAGAGACAGACAGACAGACAGACAGACAGACAGACAGACAGACAGACAGACAGACAGAGACAGAGACAGACAGAGACAGAGAGAGAGAGAGAGAGAGAGAGAGAGAGAGAGAGAGAGAGAGAGAGAGAGAGAGAGAAATAATGAAGTAAATTAAACATTAAAATGGATATATACATAATTCTAACAAATGATTTAATCATAGCAACAATAAAATACAAACATCCGTCGTAGATTTCATTTCAGTTCGTCCGATTAGCGAGCAACCAAGGTTAGGGCTACGTGCTTGACTATGCCACGTCGCAGTTGCATTGGATATCCCGGTAGCAACGACACGTGCAGCCTTCATGTTGTTGTGTAAAGAGTGCTTGCTGTGCTTGTGCTTGCGGGGAATTCGGTATTTAAAGACAGCACTTTCGCTCAGTCAGTGCTGTCAGTGCAATTCTGGCGTGTTGAAGAACTGAAAGAACACGTAAAAACAACCTAACGAGGCCTTGCTTACCATAATGACAGTTGTTTTTTTTAGCATATCATAGCTTAGTTTCATAGCAAAATATCACCGTATGATGTGTTCAGATTATATACGCTGGA
>NW_020869974.1:376655-381655 GCF_003789085.1 Penaeus vannamei
TCCCCTCGGGCGCCTCCATGCCCGTTTTCCCCCTCTCCGCCTCGCCGAACAGCTGACTCGTAGTAAAGGCAGATACGTTCAGAACACGTTTTGGAGCAGGATCTCTCTCGCAGGGAAATGTCAGGACCTGAGCAGAAGGAAGTCTCCCCCAGCGCCTTGCCTGTACCTGAGGTGATTTTAGAGGGTCTGTTTCGTTGATGTGAGAGTGTGGTGAAGGGGGATATATATATTTATATATATATACTTTTTATAGATAATGTCCTTATGTTAAATTTTTTGGTGGTGAGGATATGTCAAAGTTAATTGGCTGTGTACCATTTTTGTTTGATTTTGTTTGTGGGTAAAGTGTTTATTGTTGTAAATATGCAATGGAAGATCAGATTTCAATTCTTGTGGATTTTCTGTGAAAAAAATCTTTCTGAATAGATGTAATGATTGTACTAAACACTCACGGTGTTCTGAGGCCAAACGAGATAATGATTCAGAATGGGATTATATTAGGTGTGGTTAGTTTGATAATCCCCGCACACACACACACACACACACACACACACACACACACACACACACACACACACACACACACACACACACACACACACACACACACACACACACACACACACACACACACACACACACACACACACACACACATACATATACATACATATATACACATACATATATACACATGCACATTTACATACACTCACATATAACTATAGCACTAGGTACACATATTGATATTGATATAAAGATATGAATATAATGGTATGCTTACTTGTTCATTTTTATATGTTTATATGTACACACACATACATCTGTATTTATATTTATATTTTTATTTTTATTTATATTTACATTTACATTTACAATTCCAATAGAAAATAGAGACTTACTTCAAACATATACATAAGTATATTTATGCTCATATAGTATATTTGATCTAAATCATATTTGCCATTCTATGTAAAATTGTATATATTTTGGTCATTCTATCATACAAATACACTTTGGTTTCAAGTAGGTATTATATAGGGCAGATAAACCCATCATTTGTTTTTGTTGCTAAGGCCTAAATATAATCATTTGTACCCCATAGAAAGAATAATGCACTTTATAGAGAAATACCATATGTGATTTATTTTTTATGATTTCTTAAATGTTTTCACAGGTGTATATTAATTTCTATTTACCTCTTTCCTCGCAGTGTAAAGCTGGCTCTTTTGCTCTCCACAATGCTATATGCTCAGCTTTAATTAACCAAAAATATGCTATGGGTTGCTCCAAAATACCTGAAAATGCTTCTGAAGTTTTCAAAATTTCCTCGGGTCGAGCTATGATTCTCCTCACAAGTTTGAGCTTGTGGTCTCACCCTTTATTTTTATTCAGTGTTAATTGTAGGTCTCATTTATTTTCCAGATACCGAAATGCTTGCAGATTCGATCGGTGACCAAAGGACTTATTTCATACGCAGAGTCTCTTGAGATGAAGCAGTGCCGTAGGGCTGCCCACGCTTGCATTTGGGCACCTCATCCAGGGTTTACAAATTTTGGGGAATGTAGAGCTGCGATCATGGTAGGTTGTTGGTGTTTGGAGTCATTTTAGGACTAGGGATGGAATGGGAGTGGACACAAATAGAATATTTCAAGTTTTGTGCACACATAAAGCTCTGAACTGTCCCATAGAAGATCAGGGATTGTCATCAGAGGCCTTATGAAAATTTGTCTAATAATGTTTTGTTTTTTAATATATATATATAGGTTGAAGGGAAATTCATATGTACCATATATTCTACTTGAAGTTCTAATTCATAAATTCCACCCACGCACCCACCAAAAACAACAAAGAAATGGCATATGATTGAAGCCATACTTTATTTCCCCATCTTCGCAACAGATGCACCTTCGCTTTGATGGCACCTTTGGCTTCCCAGGTGGTCTTATAGAGGATGGGGAGGATGTTATTGACGGCCTTAATAGAGAAATGGCTGAAGAAATTGGTTGGAATCCAGCGGTCCGTCCCATTACTTGGTCAGATTACTATAGTACTCAGGTATGTTAACTGTTTTGTGCATGCGTATGAGTGTGTGAGTGCTGTGTGTGTATATGTTATATACACATTAACACACATGTGCATGTATGTATGTGAGAGAGACAGACACACAGACCGATAGACAGACAGACAGACAGACAGACAGACACAGGATGGAGAGAGAGTGAGAGTAGGAGTAAGGATGTTTATATTATTTCTTTTTTTTTTTTTTTTTTTTTTTTTTCTTTCTTTTTTACACAAGTAATTTATTGCTCTTTTTTCTGTGATAGTTGTGAAGATACTTTTGTTTGTATGTACAGTATCAGCAGGCAAAAGTTTTCTCAGAAGTTCATTTATGATACTACCCTCGGCATTATAACTCAAAAGATGTGTTTGTTTAATTGTACATATTTTAAGGGGATAACATATACGAAAAGAGGATTAAGAGCAAAAAAGCAGATTTAAGGAGCAGGAAGGAATATGAAAATGAAGGAAGAAAAAGAAAAACCTTTCAAATAATTGTTCCAAAAAAAGAATTGTTTAGGTTCCATTACTATTTATTTCCTAATTATCATGGTCTGTCTTTGATTTTTTTTTTTATTGATTATGCTCCATGATATTGTACGAATTAAGAAGCTATTTGTGGTATCTGGACAAAATTGTAGTTGGCTGTTTGTGGTATTCTTGATGGTCATTATTACTCAAGTAATAGATTAAATTTAAAAAGTTAACAATTCTATTATGGTGATTTTCTTGATCATACATGTATTAGTCTTTTTTCCTTCTTTGGATATTTTTGCTTTATTATTCTTCGTTATTTTGCTGTTAAGATATTAAGTGGGATTAAAAATTATTTATATATTTAGGAGATTCTTAAATTTCATTGTACCTTAACTAATGTATTTGATATTAATGTTTTCTGATGATATTGCAGCTAGAAACAAGAAAGAATATGGTTCTGCACTTCTTCATTGTTCAGATAACGCTGGAGCAGTTCACAGAGCTTGAAAAGAATTGTGTCTTAGCTCCAGAGTATGGAAATGAGGTGAGACTTCCATATCTCTAAGTATTTATCTTTTTTTTGTCTTTTTTGTTTTCTTTTTTCTTTCTCTTTTTCTTCTTGTTCCTCATTTCTTCTTCTCCTTCTCCTTCTTCTCTTCCTCCTCCTCCTCCACCTCCTTCTCTTTCTCCTTCTTCTTCTTCTCCTTCTTTTCCTCCTCCTCCTCCTCCTCCTCCACCTCCTTCTCTTTCTCCTTCTTCTTCTTCTCCTTCTTTTTCCTCCTCCTCCTCTTCCTCCTCTTTCCCTCCTCCTTCTCCCCTCTCCTCTCCTCCACCTCCTCCTCCTCCTCCTCCTCCTCCTCCTCCTCCTCTCCTCCTCCTCCTCCTCCTCCTCCTCCTCCTCCTCCTCTCCTCCTCCTTCTCTCCCCTCTTCTCTCTCCTCCTCCCTCCTCTCTTCTACTCCTCTCCTTCTCTTCTCTCCTCCCTTCCTCCTCCTCCTTCTCTTCCTCCTCCTTTCCTCCTCTTCCTCTTTCTCTTCCTCCTCTTCTCCTCCTCCTCTTCTCCTCCTCCTCCTCCTCCCCTCCTTGTCCTCCTTCTCTTCCTCCTCCTTCTCTCCTCCTCCTTACTCTCCTCCTCCTCCCCCCCCCTTCTCCTTCTCCTCCCTCTCTTCCCCTCCTCCTCCTCTCCTCCTCCTTCTCCTTCTCCTCCCCCTCCTTCCCTCTTCTCTCCTTCTTCTCCCCATCTCTTTCCTCCTCCTCCTCCTTCTCTTCCTCCTCTCCCTTCTCCTCCTCTCCTCCTTCTCTTCTCCTCCTCCCTCCTCCTCCTCCTCCTCCTCCTCCTCCTCCTCCTCCTCCCTCTTCCTCCCCCCTTCTTCTCCTCCCCCTTCTCTTCCTCCCTCCTCTCTTCCTTATCTCCTCTTTTTTCCTCCTCCTTCTCTTCTCTCCTCCTCTTCCTCCTCCTCCTCCTCCTCCTCCTCCTCCTCCTCCACCTCCCTCCTCTCCTCCTCCTCCTCCTCCTCCTCCTCCTCCTCCTCCCTCCTCCTCCTCCTCCCCCCTTCTTCTCCTCCCCCTTCTCTTCTCTCCTCCTCCTCTTCTCTTTCTCTTCCTCCTCCTTTCCTCTCTTCCTCTCCTCTCTCTCCTCCTCCTCCTTCTCTTCCCCCTCCTCTCCTTCTCTTCCTCATCCTCCTTCCTCTCCTCATCCTCATCCTCATCCTCCACTTCCTCCTCCTCCTTCTTCTTCTTCTTTTTTTTCTTCTTCTTCTCCTTCTCTTTCTTCCTCTCTTTCTTCTTCTATTAACTTTATGTTCCTCATTTTTCTACTGATATGTCATTATGCTAGTCTTCTCATTTTGATGTTGGCTTTGATGTGTAATTTGTATTTTTACGGATATAAGATTAATTGAATGGTTAATCACCCCATTCATTCCTAAATATATTCATTTGTCTTTGCTCTCAGTTAGGGATTTGATGTCCATGTGTTTCCATGCTGAATAAGTTCAGCTTTCCCCTATTGGGCAACATTGCATGCCAGAGAGGGAAAAAAATAAATGGTTTTGAAGTTTTGTTTATGTATGATATTAATAATGCTTTTACTGATGGCAGAATTGAAGTTTGTGAGTCATGTACAAACTTCTGTTGTGAGATTTTGGTTCTACAGGGAGGTGCACAGAATCATGCCTTTAATTGTTTTTCTCTTTTTTGCAGGTTTTTGGAACCATTCGTGTTCCTCTCTACACAATGGCCAATGAATACAGTGGGTTACCAGCTTTCCTTAACAATAAGTTCATTGGTATTGCAAAGCAGCAGCTTCTGTTAGCTCTGTATCAGCAGAAGATTATGCCAGAATCAGAAATTACCGAAGTGTTGTATAAGAGCCAAAACTACAAGTTAGCTCCGAGTAGGGTCTAGAGGTGAGTTGCAGAATAATTAATTTATTTATTTATTTTACTTATTTTTATTGTATTT
>NW_020869974.1:401655-406655 GCF_003789085.1 Penaeus vannamei
CTTCCCCTTCCTTGGCAGTTTCCCCCTTCCCCTTCCCCTTGTTCTCCCTTCCTTCCCCCTTCCCCTTGGCAGTTCTCCCTCCCCCTTCCCTTGGCAGTTCTCCCCTTCCCTTTCCCCTTCCCCTTGGCAGTTCTCCCTTCCCCTTCCCCTTAGCAGTTCTCCCCTTCCCCCTTCCCCCTTCCCTTGGCAGTTCTCCCTTCCCCCTTTCCCTTTGGGCAGTTCTCCCCTTCCCTTCCCCTTGGCAGCCTTCCCTTCCTCTGGCAGTTCTCGCCCTTCTTCCCCTTCCCCTTGGCAGTTCTCCCCTTCCCCCTTCCCCCTTCCCCTGGCTTCTCCCTTCCCCTTCCCCTTCCCCTTAGTTCCCCCTTCCCCCTTCCTTGGCTCTCCCCTTCCCTTGGCAGTTTTCCCCTTCCCCTTCCCCTCCCCTTGGCTGTTCTCTTCCCCTTCCCCTTGGCTGTTCTCCCCTTCCCCTTCCCCTTCCCCTTGGCAGTTCTCCCTTTCCCCCTTCCCCTTCACCTTGGCAGTTCTTCCCCTTCCCCTTGGCAGTCCCTTCCCCCTTCCCCCCTCCCCTTGGCTGTTCTCCCTTCCCCCTTCCCTTGGCTGTTCTCCCTTCCCCTTCCCTTCCCCTTGGCAGTTCTCCCTTTCCCCCTTCCCCTTCCCTTGGCAGTTCTCCCCTTCCCTTGGCAGTTTCCCCTTCCCCCTTCCCCCTCCCTTGGCTGTTCTCCCTTCCCCCTTCCCCTTGGCTGTTCTCCCCTTCCCCTTCCCCTTCCCTTGGCAGTTCTCCCCTTCCCCCTTTCCCTTGGCAGTTTCTCCCCTTCCCCCTTCCCCTTCTCCCCTTCCCCCTTCCCCCTTCCCTTGGCTGTTCTCCCCTTCCCCCTTCCCCTTCCCCTTGGCAGTTCTCCCCTTCCCCCTTCCCTTGGCAGTTCTCCCTTCCCTTCCCTTTGGCAGTTCTCCCCTTCCCCTTCCCCTTGGCAGTTCTACCTTCCCTTCCCTTGGCAGTTCTCCCTTCCCCTTCCCCTTGGCTGTTCCCCCTTCCCCTTCCCCTTCACGTTGGCAGTTCTCCCCTTCCCTTCCCCTTGCAGTTCTCCCCTTCCCCCTTCCCCTTGGCAGTTCTCCTTCCCTTCCCCCCTCCCCTTCCCCTTCCCCTTGGCTTTTCTTCCCCTTCCTCTTCCCCTTGGCAGTTCTCCCTCCCCCTTCCCCCTTCCCCTTGGCAGTTCTCCCCTTCCCTTCCCCCTTCCCCCTTCCCCCTTCCCCCTTCCCCTTGGCTGTTCTCCCCTTCCCCTTCCCCTTAGCAGTTCTCTCCTTCCCTCTTCCCCTTGTTGTTCTCCCCTTCCCCTTAGCAGTTCTCCCCTTCCCCTTGGCTGTTCTTCCCCTTCCCCCTTCCCCTTAGCCGTTCTCTCCTTCCCCTCCCCTTCCCCTTGGCAGTTCCCTTCCCCTTGGCAGTTCTCCCCTTCCCCTTCCCCTTCCCCCTTCCCCATGGCTGTTTCCCTTCCCCTTCCCTTGGCTGTTCTTCCCCTTCCCCTTCCCCCTTCCCCTTGGCAGTTTCCCTTCCCCCTTCCCCTTCCCTTGGCTGTTCCCCTTCCTTGGCCCTTCCCTTCCCCTTCCCCTTCCCCTTGGCTGTTCTCCCTTCCTTCTTCCCTTCCCCTTGGCAGTTTCCCCTTCCCCTTCCCTTGGCAGTTCTCCCCTTCCCCTTCCCCTTGGTAGTTCTCCCATCCCCCTTCCTCTTGGCAGTTTCTCCCCTTTCCCCTTCCCTTTCCCCTTGGCCTGTTCTCCCCTTCCCTTCCTTGGCTGTTCTCCCTTCCCCCTTCCCTTGGCAGTTCTCCCCTTCCCCTTCACCTTGGCTGTTCTCCCCTTCCCCTTCCACTTCCCCTTGGCTGTTCTCCCTTCCCCCTTCCCCTTGGCTGTTCTCCCCTTCCCCTTCCCCTTGGCTGTTTCTCCCCTTCCCCCTTCCCCCTTCACCTTGGCAGTTCTCCCCTTCCCCCTTCCCCTTGGCTGTTCTCCCCTTTCCCCTTCACCTTGGCTGTTCTCCCCTTGCCCTTCCCCTTGGCTGTTCTCCCCTTCCCCTTCCCTTGGCTGTTCTCCCCTTCCCTTCCCCTTGGCTGTTCTCCCTTCCCATTCACCTTGGCAGTTCTCCCCCTTCCCCTTCCCCTTGGCTGTTTCCCCTTCCCCTTCCCCTTGGCGTTCTTCCCTTCCCCCTTCCCCTTTCCCTTGGCTGTTTCTCCCCTTCCTCTTCCCCTTCCCCTTGGCAGTTCTCCCTTCCCCCTTCCCTTGGGCAGTTCTCCCCTTCCCTTCCCCTTTGGTAGTTCTCGCCCTTCCCCCTTCCTCTTGGCAGTTCTGCCCTTCCCCTCCCCTTTCCCCTTGGCTGTTCTCCCCTTCCCCTTCCCTTCACCTGGCTGTTTCTCCCTTCCCCTTCCCCTTCCCCTTGGCTGTTCTCCCTCCCCCTTCCCCCTTAGCATTTCTCTCCTTCCCTCTTCCCCTTGGTTGTTCTCCCTTCCCCTTAGCAGTTCTCCCCTTCCCCTTGGCTGTTCTTCCCTTCCCCTTTCCCTTAGCCGTTCTCTCCTTCCCTCCCCTTCCCTTGGCAGTTCTTCCCTTCCCCTTGGCAGTTCTCCCCTTCCCCTTCCCCTTCCCCCTTCCCCCATGGCTGTTCTTGCCCGCTTCCCCTTCACCTTGGCTGTTCTCCCGCATCCCCCTTCCCCCTTCCCCCCTTGGCAGTTCTTGCCTTCCCCTTCCCCTTCCCCTTGGCAGTTTCTCCCCTTCCCTTCCCCTTGGCAGTTCTCCCCTTCCCCTTCCCCTTCCCCTTGGCAGTTCTCGCCTTCCCCTTCCCCTTCCCTTGGCAGTCTCCCCTTCCCCCTTCCCTGGCAGTTCTCCCTTCCCCTTCCCCTTGGCAGTTCTCCCCTTCCCCCTTCCCCCTTCCCCTTCCCCTTGGCTGTTCTCCCCTTCCCCCTTCCCCTTCACCTTGGCTGTTCTCCCCTTTTCCCCCTTTCCCCTTCCCTTCTTCTTGGCTGGTTCTCCCCTTCCCCTTCACCTTGGCAGTTCTCCCTTCCCTTCCCTTGGCAGTTCTCCCCTTCCCCTTCCTTGGCAGTTCTCCCTTTCCCGCTTCCCCCTTCCCTTGGCAGTTCTCCCCTTCCCTTCCCTTGGCAGTCTCCCCTTCCCCTTCCCCTTGGCTGTTCTTCCCCTTCCCCTTCCCCTTGGGGCTGTTCTCCCCTTCCCCATTCCCTTGGCTGTTCTCCCCTTCCCCCTTCCCCTTCCCCTTCACACTTGGCTGTTCTCCACCCTTCCCTTCCCCCTTCCCCTTGGCTGTTCTCCCCTTCCCCTTCCCCTTGGCAGTTCTCCCCTTCACCTTCACCTTGGCTGTTCTCCCCTTCCCCCTTCCCCCTTCACCTTGGCTGTTCTCCCCTTCCCCCTTCCCCTTGGCAGTTCCCCTCCCCTTCCTTCACTTGGCTGTTCCACCCTTCCATCCTTGGCTGTTCTCGCCCTTCCGCCCTTCCCTTGGCTGTTCTCCCTTCCCCCTTCCCCTTCCCTTGGCAGTTCTCCCCTTCCCCTTCCCTTCTTCCCCTTCCCCCTTCCCCTTCCCCTTGGCTGTTTCTCCCCTTCCCCCTTCCCCTTCCCTTGGCTGTTCTCCTTCCTCCCTTCCCTTGCCCTTCCCCCTTCCCCTTCCCCTTCCCCTTGGCAGTTCTCCCTTCCCTTCCCTTGGCTGTTCCCCCTTCCCCTGCCTTCCCCTTCCCCTTAGCAGTTCTCCCTTCCCCTTCCCCTTGGCAGTTCTCCCCTTCCCTTTCCTTGGCAGTTCCCCTTCCCGCCTCCCTTGGCTGTTCTCCGCCTTCCCCTTCCCACCTTCCCCTTGGCTGTTCTCCCCCTTCCCCCTTCCCCCTTCCCCTTGGTTCTCAGTTCTCCCGCTTCCCCTTTCCCCTTGGCTGTTCTCCCTTCCTTCACCTTTGCAGTTCTCCCCTTCCCGCCTTCCCCCTTCCCCTTGGCTGTTCTCCCTTCCCCTTCCCCTTCCCTTTCCCCTTGGCTGTTCTCCCCTTCCCCCTTCCCCTTCCCTTGGCAGTTCTCCCCTTCCCCTTCCCCCTTCCCTTGGCAGTTCTTCCCCTTACCCTTCTCCCGCCTTGGCTTCCCCCTTCCCCCTTCCCCTTCCCCTTGGCAGTTCCTGCCCTTCCCCCTCCCTTCACCTTGCTGTTCCTTCCCGAACCTTCTGTTTTTCCCCTTCCCCTTCCCCTTCCCTTGGCTGTTCTCGCCTTCCCCTTCACACTTGGCAGTTCTTCCCTTCCCCTTACCCTTCCCCTTTGGTGTTCTCCCCTTCCCCTTCACTCTTGGCCGTTCTCCCTTCCCCCTTCCCCTTGGCAGTTCTCCCCTTCCCCCTTCCCCCTTCAACCTTGGCTATTCTCCCCTTCCCCCTTCCCCTTGGCTGTTCCTCCTCTTCCCCTTCCCTTGGCTGTTCTCCCCTTCCCTTCCCATCTTCCTCTTGGCTGTTCTCACCCTTCTCCCTTCACCTTGGCTGTTCTCACCTTCCCCTTCCCTTGGCAGTTCTCTCTCTCCCTTCCCCCTTCCCGCTTGGCTGTTCTTCCTCCCCTTCCCTTCACTTGGCTGCTTCTCCCCTTCCCCTTCCTTGGCAAGTTCTCCCCTTCCCTTCCCCTTGGCTGTTCTCCCCTTCCGCCCTTCCCCTTGGCTGTTTCTCCCCCTTCCCCCTTCCCCTTGCCCCCTTCCCCCTTCACTTGGCTGTTCTCCCCTTCCCTTCCCACTTCGCCCTTGGCTGTTCTCTCCCCTTCCCCCTTCCCCTTGGCTGTTCTCCCCTTCCCCCTCCCTTGGCTGTTCTCCCCTTCCCCTTCCCCTTGGCTGTTCTCCCTTCCCCTTCCCCCCCTTTGGCAGGTTTCTCCCCTTCCCCCTTCCCCTTGGCTGTTTCTCCCCTTCCCCCTTCAGCCTTGGCTGTTCTCTCCCCCCTTCCCCCTTCCCCTTGGCTGTTCTCCCCCTTCCCCCTTCCCCTTGCTGATTCTCCCGCCTTCCCCCTT
>NW_020869974.1:414155-419155 GCF_003789085.1 Penaeus vannamei
CACTTCCTCCCTTGTCCTCCTCTACCGTGCACAAAAACGAGGACACAAAAACTTGCATGTTCTTTCCCAACACCAAGCCACGCGCCTGTCGAACTCTCATGCATATTTGGACATGCGAAAGGGAATAAGGATATCGTTAATCAATGTTTATCAGTCGATTTTGATGGCTTGAGCTTCAGTTTATTGGGCAGTGAAGGGGGAAAGGTGATAGATTCGTTTGCAGAAGGTGCTTAGACAAACGCATTTAGACACACGGGATTGAAAATACGCCACTCTCTCTATTGTTTACAGTCAGACACGCACGCACATCGGAGTGTATTGTGTAAGTGGAAAGTGTATACCAGTGAAATTAGTGGGTTATATTACGTGGTTATTTGTGTATGGTTATTCTCCAGGTTTGCTTATTCATAATCTGCTGTGTCTTTTAAGGCGTACATCTTCGTGTAACTTAGCCTAACTTTATGCCTGTTTTGAGATGAGTAAAGATGAAAAATATTAACTTGGGTAGATGAGATGTATCATAACTTTTCATTAAGATTCATTCCGCTGAGCTTTATCGCCTCATTTTTCTCGTTAAAATTTAACTATATTTATTGCATTGCTCTTGCGCTAATGTCAGTCGAAATGATATTTTTTTCTCCCTTTATATTTTTCCTTTTTTATCATACGTATATTTTTTCTCAATTTTTTAAACCTCTTTTCCCTTTACCATATATACTAGAATCCCCCCCCCTCCACCCCTTCCCCTCTCCTAATACCCCTTCCCCGAGATGCGCTAACCACCCTCCCCCTCCCTAATAACTCCCCATACCCCAATAACCCATTACTTCCCCACTTCCTCCCTTGGTCCTCCCTCCCCTCCCCCCCATATGCTCTAACCAACCTCCCCCTCTCTACCCCCCTCCCCTCCCCCATACACTCCCTCTGACATACACCAACAAACCCTGTTGCATCTCCTCTTAATTCCACTCATACCACTCTCTCCCTGATATCCACAACCACTATTATCTCCCACCCCACCCTGGCCCCTAATTATAAACACTTCCTCTCGCCTTACTTGTACCCCTCCACTACTCACCTCCGCATATACCTCCCCTCGTCTCTCACCGCTAACCCATGACCTTCTTCTCTCGCTTCGCCCCTCCCTACCCTCCATCCATCCCATCCTCCTAACCGCTATACCTCCTCCATTAACTCCGCTCGTCCCTCTCTCCGCACCCTCTCCTCTCACGCCACCTCGATATACCCTCTCTCTCCACTCTCCCTCTAACCTTCTCTATACCCCTACAACCCTTCTCTCCTTCCTTGTACCTCGCCCTCCCAACTTTCGATTACACCCCTCTCCTCCATTCTTCTTCCCTCCCCTCTATCCCCCCCCCTCTCCCCGATCTTCCGGTTCTCTCCCTCTACCCCATTCCTCCCCCCCCTCCTCCTCTCCCCACTTGTAACCTCGCCCATCCCCCCCACCCCTCCTCCGATATACCCCTATGCTCCCCTCCCTTACATTCCCTCCTCCCCCTCCCCTTCACCAGTGCCATCCCCCTTCAATCCCCCTCTCCCCCAGCTGCCACTCCCTCCCCCACCCTCCGTCACCCTCCCCACCCTCTTCCACCTCTCCCCCCCCCCTCCGCTCCCTCCCCACCCTGCTCCCATTTCTCCCTCCTCTCTCTCCCCCTCTCGCCCATTACAAAACCCCCTCTGTCTGCCTCCTCTCACCATTAACAAACCCCCTATCTTCCCCTCTCCCCTCCCCCCACCCCCCTCTCGACCCACACGTAGCAGTTTCCCATTGTTATCACGGCTACTGTCGCGTGATTTGGCCTTGGAAGCGGGCCTGAACAGTAAACAAGGATTTTTGGGGGGTCGAGTTCCATTTTCGATGATGCAGCGAGGATTGATTACCTTTGGGATTTTCTCTTTTGTTTATTCTTTTTTTCTTTCTTGATTTGTTTGTTTTGTTTTTGTTTTTTGGGGGTTACGGGAGGGGGAAGGGATGTGTATGGGGGGGGAGGGAAGGACTACAAAGCTTCATTTTTTTTTCAAAATTTTCTTTGATTTGTTATTAATATTATTTTATTATTATTATTAATTATTAATTATTATTATTATATTATTATTATTATTATTATTTTATTATTTTATTATTATTATTATTATTATTATTATATGGGAAGGAGGAAGAAAGGGAAGGATTAAAGACCTTGAAAAGATTTTTTTTTTTTTCTTTCTTTTTCTTCTTTTCTTCTTCTTTCTTCTTTCATTTGGTCGGAAGCGTAGCATTGCGACGGCGAAAAACATGGATAACATTTACCGCAACCTTTCATCTCGACAACTCCACAGAACTTGTTATTTATTCATCTAAAACCTTTGAATGCTCCAGTGTTCCTTGGCCCATGGAATGTTATCTTATCTATTTATTTTTATTATTATTATGTCATCATTATTATTGTTGTTATTATTATTATTATTATTATTATTATATATATTATTATTATTATTATTATTATATTATTATTATTATTATTTGTATTATCATGTTATTATTATTATTATTATTATTATTATTATTATTATTATTATTATTATTATTATTATTATTATTATTATCATTATTTATTTACCTTTTTTGTCAAACCCCAGAGGAATTTCGTTTTTTTTTTCTCCCCATCATATCCGATGCAAAAAAAATACGCTAAAGATATTGTGTGAAGTTTGTCCTTCGTCGCGCGAATACGTGTTATATGGTATTAAGTTTATCCTGGCAGCAAGTGTTTCTCATGCAGATGTGCGAGAGGATGAGAGGGGAGGGGAGGTAAAGAGTGAGGAGGAGGGAAAGAGAGAGGAGGAGTGAGAGAGAGAGAGGAAGAGAGAGAGAGAGGGAAGGTGGGGAGAGTGAGAGGGAGGTGAGGAGAGAGAGAGAGAGGGATGTGGGAGAAAGAGGAGAGAGAGAGAGGTGGGGAGGAGAGAGAGAAGGGAGAGGGAGGTGAGAGAAAGAAGAGAGGGAGAGGGAAAGAGAGAGAGACGAGGGGAAACTAGGAGAGAAAGAGACATAAAAAGAAAGAAGGGAAAGCAGAAGACAAGAAGAGAGAGAGAAAGAGAAAAGGGATAAAGGTCAAGCAAAGAGAGGAACGCGAGATCCAATATGAAAGACGAAAGTGAGAGAGAGAGGAACAGAGAGAGAACAGATTAAACCAACACCAACAGTAACAGCTGCGGGACGAAAACAGATTGTGCTTGAGGCTCCATGACTGACTTCTTGTACGTATATCTGAGAGAGTGAAATGAGTCACACACACACACACACACACACACACACACACACACACACACACACACACACACACACACACACACACACACACACACACACAGAGAGAGAGAGAGGGGGGGGGAGGAATGAACGAGGGTAGTAAAGAGAGGGAGAGAGAGAGTAGTAAATAGATAAAGGAGAGAGAGAGAGAGAGAGAGATAGAGGGAGAGAGAGAGTAGTAAATAGATAGAGGGAGAGAGAGAGAGACAGAGAAAGAGAAGTGTGGATGTGTCATGCAGAAATCCACGTATTTAACAAAGTCTAGACACTTGTGCTGAGATGAACACCTGAATCAGACGCTTTGGAATGATACATCCGGGTGCATCGGTTGAAAGATAAATAAAACTAAAATAAAAGATAAATAAATAAAGAAAGATAAATAAAAATAAGATAAAATAGAATAAAAATAAAAGAGCCAAGTTCTTTTATTTCTTCATCTTCTCTTTTCATCTTTATCTGCGTTAGATTTCTTTATCAAAAGATCCATAATAAAGCTCGCTGTTATGTTGAATACCTTCCAGCATCTCCAACCCATTTTTATATTATACTATTTACCGAATTATTTAGTTTTAATAATTTTACAGCGTCTCTGAATCTGGCTCAGTTATTTCCACCGTGGCTGTCGCGTTCAAAGCTCTCTCTCTCTCTCTCTCTCTCTCTCTCTCTCTCTCTCTCTCTCTCTCCTCTCTCTCTCTCTCTCTCTCTCTCTCTCTCTCTCTCTCTCTCTCTCTCTCTCTCTCTCTCTCTTCTCTCTCTCTCTCTTTTCTTTCTCTCTCTCTCTCCCTGCATTCCTCCCTCTCTCCTTCTCCCCTCTCTCACCTATATAATCTTGTATGTCCGCATCCCCGCCATCCCCCTCTCTCCCTCGCCCTCCGATCCTTCCCTTTCCTCCACTTTCTTTCTCTCTCCCACTCACTCCAATCTCTCTCTCCCCTCACAACCCCCCTACCCCATACATTCTCTCTCTCTCTTCTCTCTCTTCTCTCTCTCTGCTCCTCTCACTTCTCTTACTCTCATCTCTTCTCCTCTCTCTCTCTCTCTCTTCTCTCTCCCTCAATTTACTTCTTCATTTCCATTCTCTTCACATATACCTCTCGACTCGTACATCTCTCTCATATCCTTAATTCCTTAACTCATTCTACTTTTCCACCTTTTATCCATATAAATCTATTTATACAACACCTCATTTTATTTACCTCTCTATTATATTCATTATTATATTACTCTTTATCTTATTTATCTTTTATGACAACAAGATACGAAATCATGTATCAGTAGGGTACTGTTTCATTCATAGAGTGATTGGGGTTTAGAGATTCGGTTATTTTTTTCTCTAATTTATTATATATTATTTTTTTTTAGAATGAATTTGGTAATTGAGGATTAAGGATTTTATATTGTTTTTGTTTATAAGTATTAGGAATTAAGCGTTCATTAGATTTGTGATTTGTGGATATAATTAGTGATGATATTTATAGCATTTGTCTCGTGTGTCTTACTATTGAAAAAAATATTAAGATTAAAGAGTATATTATTTTTACGTTAGGTCAGTTATTATAACGTTTAAAGTGAATTTATTGATGTGAATTTTTGCGTAAGTTCTATTTTTCCTTGTGAAAACACAAAACAAAGAACAAAAATATCTTGTGTGTGTGTTGCTGTGGTGTTTGTCGTGCTCGTGGCTCTGGTC
>NW_020869974.1:450419-455419 GCF_003789085.1 Penaeus vannamei
ACTCCCCCCCTCCCCTCCAATCACTCCCCCCTCCCTCCCAAATCACTCCCCCTCCCCACCAATCACTCCCCCTCCCTCCCAATCACTCGCCCCTCCCTCCCCCAAATCACTCGCCCCACCCTCCATCAACTCGCCCCCCCTTCCCCAATCACCTCACCCTTCCCAATCAACTCCACCCCCCCATTATCCCCATCACTCGCCCCCCCTTCCCCAGATCAGAGCACCCCAATCAGGCGATCTGTTCCCTCCGAAATCCCGCCGGGGAGCGCCTTCTCACGGCGGTCCGAGGGCAGTGGGAACGGGACGCGGGACACAGAACCCAATTCCTTTGTGTCTGCGCGGATGGGAAGACGGCGGCTCTCTCTCTCTCTCTCTTTCGCCCTTTCTCTCTTTTCTCTCTTTCTCTCTCTTCTCTCTCTTTCTCCCTTTCCTCTCTTTCTCTGTCTTTCGCTTTTCCTCCCTCTGTTTCTCTCTTCTCCCTTCTCTCTTTCTCTTTTCCTTCCTCTGTTTCTCTCTTTCTTTCTTTCTCTTTTTCTTCTTCTGTGTTTCTCTCTTTCTCTTTTCCTTCCTCTGTTTCTCTCTTTCTTTCTTTCGTGCGTGGGTGTTCTTCTGTGTCTCTCCCTTTCTCTTTTCCTTCCTTTGTTTTTCTCTTTCTTTCTTTCTCTTTTTCTTGCTTTTTCTCTCTACGTGTCTCTCTTTTCTCTTTTCCTTTCCTCTGTTTCTCTCTTTCTTTTCTTTCCTCTTTTTCTTTCTTCTTTGCCTCTCTATTTCCTTTTCCATCCTTTGTTTCTCTTATTTCTCTCTTTCTCTGTCTTTCTCTTTTCTCTCCTCTGTTTCTCTCTTTCTTTCTTTCTCTTTTTCTTTTCTTCTATTGTTCTCTATTCTCTTTTTTTCTCTCTTTCTTATTCCATTCCTCTGTTTCTCTCTACCTATCTTTCTCTTTTCTCTTCTATGTGCTCTGCTATTTCTCTTTTCCTTCCTCTGTTTCTCTTCACCTATCTTCCTATTTCTTTTTTCTTTCTTCTGTTTCTCTCTCTTTCTCTTTGCCTTCCTTCTGTTTTCTCTCATCTCCCTTCCTCTCGTCCTCTTTCTTTCTCTTTTCCTTCCTCTGTTTCTCTCTACCTATATTCCTCTCTCTTTCTCTATTTCTCTTTTCCTTCCTCTGTTTCTCCCTTTCTCTTTTTTTCCCCTTTCTCTCTTTCTCTTTTTCTTCCTCTGTTCTCTCTGTTCCTCTCTCTGTCTCCCCTCCTCTTCTTTTCTCTTTTCCTTCGTCCATTTTTCTCTTCTCCTTTTCTTTCTTTCTTTCCCTCTCTTTCTCCTTTCTCTTTTATTTCCTTTCTCTTCTCTTTCCTATTCCCTTTCTCTCTCTTTCTCATTTTCTCTCTTTTCTCTCTCTTTCTCTTTTCCTTTCTTTCTCAAACACACACACAAACACAACCATATAGACTACCAAAAAAAAAATGTTATTCACACCCAGAATCCAACAATTTAAACAAAGCGATTAAAGTGGGAATGATATGTCACTCTGCAAGTACTCTGATCGTTCCCTTAGTCATTTTAGGTCATTTTAGGTCATTTTAGGTTCATTTTAAGGTCATTATCCCAGGTACGATCCGTCGCTAATTAAATATGCATAAAAAAAAGTTGAGACGAGGAGGGAAAAAAGTGCGAATTGGACTGGGTTGGTATTTGGTATTATCATATGGTCCTTGTGGTAAGGTTGAATAGAAGGTGTGATTAAGATGAAGGATGGGGGGGTGTGATTGGAGGGGTAAGGAGAGGAGGGGAGGGAGGGAGGAGGGATGAGGGGAGGGGAAGAGAAAGAGAAAGACTGTGATAGACAGAAAAAGAGATGGAGACGGGAATAGAGACAGAGATACAGACAAAGACAGACTCACAGTCGCAGTCTGTCTGTCAGTCAGTCAGTCAGTTGGTCAATCAGTTCAGTCAGTTATTGAGATTGACAGACAGTCAAGACAGATAGAGAGACAGAAAATCCATAATAAAGATAAAGAGGATGAACACAAACAGGCGGCCTCCCGGTCTCTCTCTCTCTCTCTCTCTCTCTCTCTCTCTCTCTCTCTCTCTCTCTCTCTCTCTTCTCTCTCTCCCTCTCCAATCTTTCCCTCCTTCCTCAACCCTCTCTTCTCCTTCCCCCTTCACTTCTCCTTTTCTCTTCCTCCCTCCCTCTCCCTCACCCTCCCCTCACCTCCCTCCTCCCTCCCCTTCTCCCTTTCTCTCTCCTCCCTCCCTCTCTCTCCCTCACCCTCCCTTCCCCTCTCACCTTCCTCCCCCTTCCACCCTCCCTTCCCCCTCACTCCCTCCTTTCCCTCTCTCCCTTTTCTCCCTTTCTCTTCCTCCCTCCCCTCTCTTTCCTTCATCCTCCTTTTCCTTCCTCCTTCTCTCCCGCACTCCCTCCCTTTCTCTTCCTCCTCCTCTCTCTCCCTCACCCTCCTCCCTCCTTCCCTTCTCCCTTTCTCTTCTCCCTCCTCTCTCTCCCTCACCCTCCCTTCCCCCCTCCCCCTCCCTCTCCCCCTCCCTCCCTCCTTTCCCCCTCACTTCTCCCTTTTCTCTTCCTCCCTCCCTCTCTCTCCCTCGCCCCTTCTTCCCCCCCCCCCCCCACCAAGAGCGCCACAATTAGCACCCTCCTGGAGACCTCGTCCTCCCCTTGAACAGCAGCCGCCCCGCCTCCTCTGGCTTCGTCACGAGTCGAGGACGACCTCAAAGAGCCTTATAAGTTCTCTTTCTTCTTCTTCTTTTTTCTTTTTCCTCTTTTTCTTCTTCTTTTTCTATCTTTTTCTTTTTCTTCTTCTTCTCCTCCTCCTCCTCTCTTCGTCCTCTTCCTCCTCCTCTTCTTCTTTCTTCTTCTTCTTCCTTCTCCTCCTCTCCCTACTCCTCCCTCTCTTCGTCCTCTTCCTCCTCTCTTCGTCCTCTTCCCCTCTTTCTTCTTTCTTCTCCTCCTCCTCTCCTTCTCCTATTCCTCCTCCTCATCTTCTTTTTCTTCTCCTCTTCATCCTCCTCCTCCCCCTCCCTTCCTCCTCCTCCTCCTCCCCCCCCTCTTCCCTCCTCCTCCTCCTCCCCCTCCTCTTCCTCAAGTCGAGTCTCCCGGGACAACATCAGCCTTGAGGGGGGTGGGGTGGGGGTAGGGTAGGGGAGGGGGGAAGGTTTACTAGGCTTTTTCATTTTGATTCTGTTTCGTCCTCTTTTCTTTTTCCTTTTCTGTATTTGGGGTTTGGGGAGAGAAGGCGGACTGGGGTGGGAGTCAACGCTGATGTGACGTGTATATCTGTCTATGTATTTATATGCATATATATACATATATAGATACATACATGCATACATACATACATACATACATACATACATACATACACATACATACATACATACATACATACATAAGTAGATAAATAAATAAATATATATATAAATACATATATGTATATATATATATATAGTATATATATATATATATGTATATATATATATATATATATATATATATATGTATATATATAATATAGATAGATAGATAGATAGATAGATAGATAGATAGATAGATAGATAGACAGATAGATAGATATGTATATATGTATATATATGTGTGTGTGAGTATATATATATATATATATATATATTAATATATATATATATATATGTATATATATATATATATATACATACATATATATATACATATATATATACATATATATATATATATATATATATATATATATATATATATATATATATAATATATACATACACACACACACACACACACCACACACACACACACACACACACACACACACATATATATATATATATATATATATATATTATATATATATATATATATATATATATATATATATATATATATATACATATATATTACATATATATATATATATATATATATATATATATATATATATATATATATATATATATATATATATATATATAATATATATGTTAAATATACATGTGCGTATATTTAGAAGCTTACGTATATATTCATGAGTGCTTGGCTTTTACGTTCACATTAATCTTTATTTACTCTGGGTGAATTATATCTACCAAATCTTTGAAATCTTTAAACCGAACCAGATCATAATCTGTTTGTCAACAAACAAATAACTCACTCCTTTTCAGTAAATTCTATCGCCTCCCCCCTCATCTCTCTTTCCCTTTTTCACCTTCCCCTCTATCTCCATCCTATCGCCCAGACCTCTATTCCCCATTTGTAATTCAGGTTTTAATGAAGTATGCAGTAATCGTCTTACCGAATCGCCCAACTAATGGATCTGCGGTACCGTGGCGGCCTGCGGTGAAAGTCTACGGGATCGGCCGCCCATGTTTCATTTACCTGATTATGTTTTTTTTTTTCTTCTCTCTCATCCCTACGTTGGGTGGGGTGGGAGTTGGGGGTTGGGAGGTGTGGGGTGGGGAAGTGGGGGAGGGGAGAGAGGGAAAGAGAGACGAGAGACGAACGAGCGACGCGAGAGAGAGATGAGCGTATGGAGGAGATTCCTGCATGATTGTAATTGGAGAGACCGGAGAGAGAGAGAGGAGGAGAAGGGAGAGACTGAGAAGAGAACATGTATGAGTTAGAGAGAGAAGAGAGAAGAGAGTTATTACTTGTTTTTTTTTTTTTATTTTTATTTTACTTTTTAATATTGGGTAAGGAATATTATGTGGGAAGGATCAAGAGAGGGAAAAAAGAAAAGGGGAGGAGAGGAACCAGAAAGGGGAGAGAGCAAGAGACGGTCGGAACAACAAGGATCAGCGTTAACAAGGAAACAAAGCGCCCCCCCCCCCCGCGCGCCGCCAACCCCCACCCCCCCCCAACCCCGAGGAAAACACCCCCCACCGCCGCCCCGATTATGGGAAGAAAGATCTTATGGTTATTTTCATTTACAGAAAAATGTGGATAGAGGCGGAGAGGAGGGAAGAGGAGAGAAAAAGAGAGAGAAAGGAGGGACGAGAAG
>NW_020869974.1:460419-462919 GCF_003789085.1 Penaeus vannamei
ATGAAACCCCATGTTGGTAATACCACTCAACATAGCCACATATTCTATTCCAAGTGCTGTACCGTCTTTACAGAAGGTGCTATGCGTCTGCTTCATCCTGGGTCGCGTGTTTTCTGCCATGGCTACCCGCCCTGCCATAAAAAAAACTGATTTGCGTAATAGAAATCCACACATACCAAGGACTAGTTTTTAATATTTGAAAAAAACGCTTAAAAAAAAGGAAATCAGATTTATCATAAAATGGTTACTAGGTTTTGTGAGAAGGATAAAAGACAAGTGAACGTAAGTCAAATACATGCACAGTGTACCCGCACCGTTTAATCGTACGAACTGCAAAAAAAAAAAAAAAAAAACTGGGTATGCTTGGAATGAGTATGCTGTCCAAGGCACGTTTTCTTCCTGTCGAATGTGGGTATGTGTGTGGGGGTGTCCTTATGCAAATGGGAAAAGAACATATGAAGCCAAATAGTTGGGAAGATCATATGGAGAGAACATGTGGGGGGAAGAACATATTTGAGAAGGATCTGTTAGGGGGAAAAACATATTTGAGAAGAACCTGTTGGGGGGAAGAACATATTTGAGAAGAACCTGATGGGGGAGAACCTAAGGGGAAAATATTTGAGAACTTTTGGGGAAGAATCTGTGGGAGAAGAACATATCTGAGACGAACCAGGCAAGGAAGAACACATTTGAGAAGAACCAGGCAGGGAGAAACATAGTTGAGAACTTTACAGGCAAGACCATATGGGAAGAGAATCTATGGAGGAAGCATAAGTGGGGAAGGGCCTTCCACCTACACCTTATTCCCCTACCCACCTGCACCTTATTTCCCCTACCACCTACACCTTATTCCCCTACCGGCCTACACCTATTCCCCTACCACCTGCACCTGCACCTTATTCCGCCTTCCACCTACACCTTATTCCCCTACCACCTACACTTATTCCCCTACCACCACCTACACCTTATTCCCCTACCACCTACACCTTATTCCCCTTCCACCTACACCTTATCCACCTACCCTTACCTACCACCTACACCTTATTGCACCTACACCTTATTCCCCTACCACCTACACCTTTTCCCCTTCCACCTGCACCTACACCTTATTTCCCTACCACCTACACCTTATTCCCCTACCACTACACCTATTCCCCTACCACCTACACCTTATACCACCTACACCTTACCTTCCACCTACCTACCACCTACACCTTATTCCCCTCCACCTACACCTTTTCCCCTACCACCTACACCTTATCCTACCACCTACACCTTATTTACCACCTACACCTACCTTCCACCTACACCTTATCCCCTTCCACCTACACCTTATTCCCCTTCCACCTACACCTTATTCCCCTTCCACCTACACCTTATTCCCCTTCCACCTACACCTTGCACCTTATTTCCACCTACCACCAACACCTTATTCCCCTACCACCTAACACCTTATTCCCCTACCACCTACACCTTATTCCCCTACCACCAACACCTTATTCCCCTCCACCTACACCTTATTCCCTACACCTTATTCCCTCCACCTACATTCCCCTACCACCTACACCTTACCTTACCCCTCTACCTTACCACCTACACCTTATCCCCTGCCACCTACACCTTATTTCCCCTTCCACCTACACCTTATTCCCCTCCACCTTACCACCTTATTCCCCTACCACCTGCCACCTTATTCCCCCTACCACCTACACCTTATTCCCCTCCACCTACACCTTATTCCCTACCTCCCCACCTACACTTATTCCCCTACACCTACACCTTATTCCCCCTACCACCTACACCTTATTCCCCTACCACCTACACCTTATTTCCCCTACCACCTGCACCTTACCTACCCTACACCTTATTCCCCTACCACCTACACCTTATTTCCCCTACACCTACACCTTATTCCCCTACCACCTACACCTTATTCCCCTTACCACCTACACCTTAACCTACCACCTACACCTACACCTTTATTCCCCTACCACCTGCCCTATTACACCCCTTCCACCTACACCTTATTCCCCTACCACCTACACCTTATTCCCCTTCCACCTACACCTTATTCCCCTACCACCTGCACCTTATTCCCCTACCACCTACACCTTATTCCCCTTACCACCTACACCTTATTCCCTTCCACCTACACCTTATTCCCTACCACCTACACCTACACCTTATTCCCCTACACCTGCACCTTATTCCCCTTCCACCTACACCTTATTTCCCCTACCACCTGCACCTTATTCCCCTACCACCTACACCTTACCCTACCCCTACACCTACCTTTACACCTTATTCCCCTACCACCTACACCTACACCTTATTCCCCTACACCTGCACCTATCCCCTTCCACCTACACCTTATTCCCCTAACACTTATTCCCCTTCCACCTACACCTTATTCCCCTACCACCTCACCCTTATTCCCCTTCCACCTACAACCTTATTCCCCTACCACCCCACCTTATTCCCCTTCTAACACCTTATTCCC
>NW_020869974.1:467919-480220 GCF_003789085.1 Penaeus vannamei
ATGCTANCCCCGACAAATGACCCCCTTGTCCAGACTGCGAAAAAATAAAACCTGAAAAAAAACGTGCACTCCTGTTCTCTTCATAATATCCAATTTCGTTGTTTTTTTTTTACAGGTTGTAAAAACAAGTGACCGCAACGGAAATATAAATTTTATCCTTTGCCCTTTCCCATTTATCTCATGTACGGGGCTGATATTGTGAACACATATGTGCGTGTATGTGCATGCAAGTGTGCGTGTATGTGCATGCAAGTATTCGTGTGCGTGTATAGATATGAGTAAGACTGAATTATTCATGTTTACATATTATATAATCCAATGAACATTTTTTTCGATGTTAAGATATTCACTGTATTATTATTGTCGCATATTTGCATAAATTGTGCATATATTTCGTAAGTGTGTGAAATTACGTAAATATAAGGCCTAGTGTTACAACTGCCTCCAAATATAATCCACTTCAAACACCATTCGCACATGATTATATAACATGTACCGGAGTACCCAGTAAACACGAATCGCAAAGAAACGTTTGTTAACGTTTCGCGATTAGTTGTAGTAATGGGTTCCGTTTCCTTCGACGTTTGACGTTTACGAGCTTTGTTTACATGTCATGGTCAGCTAAGTTTCAAATAAGAAGCTATCGTATAATGGAGATTAGACAAGCTAAATAAAATCTTTCTCTCTCCCAAATAGCAAGTGATACTATAAAATACTCTTTATATAATATATATTTTAATCTCTCTTTGATTTGTAATTATGGGACGATTGTGTATTTCGTATTTGGTAGAGGCTCTCAATTGGGTGCTCGCGCAACGTTTGAGAGCTCGCAGGTGAGCAATTGATTAGACTGGGAAGGAACCTCGGGAGAGAAGAGAAACGTTAGTATTTCGTGCTTCTTTGGTCAATTAAGGTGTTCTTTTCTTGTATTTGGACCCGAAATGTGTGTCTGATAATGTTAAGTTATGGCGTTTTTAACTGCAGTGTGTGAATTATGGAAGGATGGTTTAGTGTTGATGGAGTAGGGGGAAATGTGAGATTATTTCCATTATTTGAAAGCAATGGTTCAAGAAAACAGAGGATTTGGCAGATTAGTTACGTCTGATGTTCATCGTGAACTGAGGATTGCTCATTCATCATCTCTCTGACTTATTGGTTCGTGAGGGAATTGATATTAATTTGAATAATTTTGAAAACTATGATTCGTTATAGGAGATGCATATTATATGTCCAGTGTGGGCTAAGAAATAGAGTGACTTTGAGCAGGCAGAGCCATTACAGGTGTACTTCTTCAAACTATATTCAAGTTTCATGGATTCTTAACGTGTCTAAAGGTGTTACTTTAATATACAGAGCAATGTCTTAACCTTTCTTAGCTGCAACCCAAAATAGATTTATTTTTGGTGTGGTAACTCTAAGGGTAGAAACAATTTCAGTATTTCTGCAATAACCATCTCTATAAAGATAGCATCTGAATATAATTTTATTCATAATCAATTAAAATCTTGATATGTTGATTAATGGTAGGCAAATTACTGATCAAAAGCTATTCCTATACATACAGCTTATCATTTTTGTTTTAAAAATTTGCAGTTTCTTACCATTTTTAAACATTGCTCTACTTTCAGTATCAAAAAACTTTTCACCCAACAGCAGTTTGATTACAAATATAGTTGGCCATATCTATATCAAGACCTGTCAGGCAAGAAAATATGTTTCAATAGGTAGCTATGACACTGCTGTATGGGGAAGCCCTTCAAATTGTTGATTCTTTGTTTTTAAATCAGTTGTCGTCTGTATTGAACCCATAAAACAATATTAATAGCTATAAAAGACAATCAACAGTAAGTGAAGATAGTAATCAAAGATGTGAGTGTATCAAATATATACTCTCAATGATTCAAGCAGTCACCATGGCCTCTTTGCCTACAGCTCTCTTGGAAAAGGCCACTGAATCAAAACCAACTGTATTCTGCCAAGGTAGAATGTGGTACTTTGAGGTCAATTAGAAACTAGTCCATTTATGTGTTGCCAAGAATATATATTAGGAGGAGGTTTGGTTGTTTTTGGTAGAGTGCTTGGGCATGGACAGCACAGCAGTTTCAGGACTCGTTGACAATTGTGTATTTTTTTGCAGTTTTGTTTTCCTGCTTTGCTTTTTTGTCATTAGAATAGATAATATTTGTTAAATGATGAAAATTGAAGACTTATGTGTTCAAAAACATTGTCAGTGTCTGTAGAGGATGAGTTTTTAAGATGCCCAGCTTTCTATCATTAGCTTTGTAACAAAGTTATCAGCATTCTTTCAGACGCCTGCAAAACTCCAGCACCAATAATCAACCAAGTTGGGCTTGTTGACCTACCAGTCATTAATTGACAGGTATATATTCACATAAGGACTGCACCAAGATAGGCAAAATCTAAGGACGCTGTCTTTAAGAATGGAAAAACTGCGCAAAAGTACCGCACAGAGACTAGATCCACAGTGATTAGACTAGAGTTTGGGTCAGAGTTCCTGGCTAGGAAACTACAGCAATCAGGTAGGAGTCCAAGGGAAAAGGTCGCTTTAAGAAGGTTTTTCGGTTCATACGAAAACGTTTGTGGACTTCCTGGAGTGCCCTAAAGATTGTTAGCTGGAGTAATAGGGACATGGTCTCAGAGGGGTGTGGTCACATAGTAAACAATTTCCTATTGCCAAATAAGGAATTATTCCAAGCTTTATTTTGCCAGAATAGACATGAGGCTATCACAATAACTTTACAGTGTGCAACTGTCATTTTTGCCCTTCAGAATGTTCACCATCAATCATAGATAATAGCAAGTTACAGTGGATTAGGATAAAAAGCTTATATAATGAGAAAGGAGTCCCCTTTGAAAGCCATTGCAAATTTTTATCTGATAAACATATACCTCCATATGTATATATACAGGATATAAGAGTATACTTAAATTCATACCAATTCTAAGGTTCGATTTTAAAGATTTTATTAACTGCTTTATAGATTGCCATGATAGATGTGTCGGGTATATGTTTCTAGATGTATACTTACACTCATAAGAATTCTAAAGACGGCTTTTAAAGCTTATATTGAATCTTTTATACTGTGACATGGTTTATTCTCCCTTAAGATATTACACATCATAGTCTTTGATATGTTTTCTTATATTTGTTTAATTACCAAGATATACAACTTGTTACAGACTCAGAGATGGATCAGGAACGAGCTTGGATAAGAGGACGCTTGGCTTGGAGTAATGAGAGCTTGGCTACTCCATTGAGAGAAGGGGTCAGTCAGCCCCAGAGGCGAATGCACCACTCTGGTCCTCCTTCTCTCAAGTTCAAGCATAATAGGCCAGCTTGGGATGTAAGTCTATGAAGGGTCATAACTCCTTTATATGTGTGTTGAATATATGAATTTATAATTACTATATATATGTGTGTGTGTATACATATATATATATATGTGTGTGTGTGTGTGTGTGTGTGTATATATATATATATATATATATATATATATATGTATGTATGTATGTATGTATGTACATATGTATGTATAGGTATATATATATGAGTATAGCCACATATTTCTTTTTCTATACTTATGTATGGTCATAAATGTGTGTATGTGTTTCATCTCTGTAGATCTATTATATAGGATGATGTGTGTCAAGTATTATTTTTGTGTTTATATGGAAAGTACAATAAATCTGTGGGCCCTTTTAACCAATCTGAGAATATTGCAGGATAGCGTCCACGATCTAACTTCAATGAGACTAACACCGACTGAGCTAGCACGTAAGCTTGCATCACGACAGTCATCCAACTTGGTCCTGGCACGAGCCCAGTTGTTGGAGCAGAGCCGTCGGCCAGGGGTCCACAGCCCTAACCTTCCACCGTCTCTTGCTGCTAGACTCCAAGCTGCAAGGCAACAGGTGATTCTGTTTTTCGTTCTCTTTTATTTTAAAGAATATATATTTGGCTGTATTATTTTTATTATAGAGCACGATTATAAGATTTTAGTGCTTCATTTTTTAGACAGAAGTTTAAAGATCAATGTTTAGAGCAATTATAAATATTGGTCTTTAAATATTGATCTATAAATATAACTATGACATAGATAATGATGTTAGTATTTTCAATTCTTTATTTCTTATACACATGTAATTATGATTTATACAATTGCCATTGGCTACAACTATAGCACTGTATCATTAGGACAAGTGTTGGTGCAATAGCCTGCCCTAACATTAGCGCAATTTTTAAAACCTCAGAATTAGTGTCGCTCCTACAGGATTCCCACAACTGCATAGTGACTTAAACTATAGTGCTTTATACTAAATTCCTCATTCTAACCTAACCCAGCCTTACTTGATTTAGAATAACAACATATCAGCATTAACCGCTTTTATAGATGTGCCATAGTATAAGGCTTTCAGACAGAGCTACAGTATATACCACAGAGCTTGCAAACTTCATATGGGATCTAGTCAGTGTCAAGGTACTTAAAAAGATATGTAGCACCACTACCATTTAGTCTGTTGTACCCAAACTCGAAATTGACTTGTATTATAGAGTAGTCTGACAGCTTTTTGTGGTATGGAACATCTCCTTACCCTATATGAAGGAACAGAATTTTTGTTTTACTTGTGATGATTATAACAAAATCAAATAAGTTTTGTTAAGCTTTATGGTATGGACACACTAAGCTAGGACAAATTGAAGATAGTATTCTTGTAAAGGACAAAAGGTTGTAATCGTTCTTGCATGAAATGATCTGTAGACATGAACATTAATGCCACAAATGATAGTAAATGGTTGCAGAAAGTCCACTCAGTGCTCTTGAGTTTCAGCTCAGTCTTGCTGTGCACACTGAAGTGAAGACAATGTTTCCTTGGGGTTGTTGAGGGACAGAGCCCCCCCCATCAACCCTTTGCTCAGGCAGTGCCCAAAGGGCACACCCAGTCATGGCAACTTAGATTGTTGAATAAATTTTGTGGCATGGAGTTTGGGACTTTGTCTCTGGCAAGAACATCCATACTGTAAAGAATTACCATAAATAGTACAAATGTTTATTTATCAAGCCATTTCTGGCATCTTAGCACATCTTCATTGGCTAAATGTGATGACATTATTTAGCTCCTCCCCTTTTTCACACATTTGTGAGTCTGTATGATATAGTATGATAAGTGGTCTCTCAATGTATTTCCTTTGAAAATGATTCACAAATGACAGTGGTTAAATAGGATAATAAAAGACAGAAAAATAAAGAAAATTATGAGTATTTGCAGTAAATGATGGCCTGCTAGGATTTTCATTGGGTGGTTCTACAGGTATTAGGCCTATATGTACCTTGGTCTGTATATTTTTAAATATACAAATTTTATTCATGAACTTTAAAGGCATTAGTTCTCATGCAGTAATGGTTATAGGAGAAGCTGCTGTCAGTGTTTATTATTAAGAGATTTCTTTTTTTTTTTTTTTTTTGTTTAGAGTGTTGAGTCCATCTTAGCACAGTCTAGCGCTACTCTTCTGACCTCACAGAAAGTGCGACAAGCTGAATCAAAGTCACTGCACGATTTAGACTTGAGGCGCAATCAGGAACCTGGTATGGGCTTTGAAGAATTTTGTCACAGTTTTAAAATATGTAATGAAATAAATATAAAGAGACAAAGAAAGAGTTAAAACACTGTTGATATTGATTCTGACTAAAATAGGAAAATAGTGATGATATATAACTATTTCAGATGGAGCAGAAGACCCAGGCCAAGCCAGCAGTCACATGCAAAATGAAAAGTCAAGAAGGACGCCCCCCGTAGACCACCAGTCGGACAAAACGGAGAGTAAGCTGAAACTCTTGACTGAGAGCATGAAGGAAAACAGTTATAACTATTCAGTGCCAAAGGGAGCCAAAGAAAAAGAGGGAACGGCACATGGAGCAACAGCCGCACCCAGGCCAGGATTGGATGATAAGAGAACAATTGATCTGACACACGGAGCTTCAACACGAACAAGCCTTGACCACACAATTACAGTGAGTTTGTGTAGTATAGCTAGTGATATTGTTCTTGTTTTAATTTACTAAGTGGTGCTGAGACAGCAGAAATGCATACCATATCCACTGTGTTTTTATTTGTTTATTAATTGATTTTACATATAGATGGCTCCATAAGTGCTTAATCATCAGGGAGTTGGTTGATATTCGTGCCTACCTTACCGATTTACCCATTTCCTTGATTTTTAGAAAGATTCTTTTCTATTTTTTTTATTGTTATTAGTATTCTTAGTAGTAATGTAATAATTATAATGTCAGTAGTAATAATAACAACATTGATTTTAATAGCATTAGGGAAAAACAACATTTTCCCTAAACTCTCAAGGAAAAAGGAAATCAGATGAGGTTACGTAGGACTGCAAATTGGCTCTTTGGTGTTTTTGCACTTGTATAGATGTCTATGTTTACACAATATTAACAAAAGAGAATTACAGTTGACAGTGTGATTACCCGGCAGCAATGTGTTAATAGTAGTTAGAAGTAGAAGTGGTATTATTGTTGTTTTTGTTTATTTCATAGATTTCTTTTTAGTTTTACAATTACCTTCATATGATGTGTCCTATTTTATCACATTTGACCTATTTTCTTCATCTTATCCTCCCTCTTTGTCCTTTCTTTCATTCGTTTCTGACCCCATTATTCTTCATCCTGTATATATTATTGTAAGACCTTATTCTTAATTATCATATTCTTCTGCTTTTTCTTTCTTGCTTTTTCTTTGTCTTGATTTTTTTCTCTGTCTTCATTTTCTTCTTTTCCCTTTTATGCAGTGTTACGATTTTCAGATGGTGGTGAACACGTGCCGTGAGCTGTGGCAGCAGCTGGAGGAGGAACGCCTTACAAGGGAGCGCTTAACACAACAGCTACAGCAGCAGGGAAATGTCATCACAACCTTGACAACTGTAAGGATAATTTTGATAATTTGTAGTTCTCCCTGTCTGTGTTTGTCTATTTGTTTTTGTCTCATTATCTGCCTGTTTCTCTCATTGTTTTTTTTTTATCTGTATGTTAGTTTTTCCCTCTGTCTCTCTTCCTCTCTTTCTGTTTGTCAATCTTTTTCCGTGAAAGTCTGTCTCTCTTTTATAATGTTTTTGTTTTTTCCTCTCTCTATCAGTCTTTGTCTGTGGCTTCTGGTCTTTACGTCTTTCTCTTTGTTTGTCTGCTAGTATATCTCTGTCTTTCTCGCTTTCCATTTTTTATATATTTATTGTCGTTCCATTTTTGTTTAATTTATCTGTTTTATCTTTCTTCTTTTAATTTCTTTCATTTCCCATCCATGGTTTCCCCTTATATAAACTATAAATACAGAAGAGGACTAAAACAGATAACTGAAAATTCTTCAGAAAATTTAATTGATGACCTGCATGCTTTGATTATTGTATTTGTTGTTTCTTGAAGTTTTACATCCTCAGTAAGTGATAAAACTAGTAGTAGTATAGTAGTAATTTCTCTTAAAGCAAATATACAATCCCTTGTCACAGGAACTGCTGCAGATACAAGAGCAACAGGAGTCAATTCTTCGGGAGGTTAGTGATGCTCGAGCCTCGGGTCTCTGGGGATTTGAGGGTGACCTCAGTGGGGGGAGCAGTGGCAGTACTGAAGGCGATGATATTGGCAGCAGCCATTCCCTCAGCGGAAAGGTGGTGGGAGGCCGCCCCAGTCCACAGACTGTCAGCAGTCGACACCCTCAGCGATCCATTCTGCGAGCTACCAGAACCATCCACACGCCTCACCTACGCCAGCAGTCCCCCATGTACTCGACCATGCAACATTCATCAAGAAGTCACCAGTCAAGTCCCCTCATGGGACTGTCACACCAAGCCCCACACTCCCCACGACCCCACCAGGCTTCTCCGAGACCCCACCGTTCCCCCTCACCTCAGTCAACCCTCTCCATTGATCGCTCTGAGTCATGGAGTCACATAGGATACAGAAGTTC
The DNA here is from genome assembly GCF_003789085.1 of Penaeus vannamei. Lineage (NCBI taxonomy): Eukaryota > Metazoa > Arthropoda > Malacostraca > Decapoda > Penaeidae > Penaeus > Penaeus vannamei. The sequence goes on from NW_020869974.1 coordinate 475,912, forward strand.
AGTATCAAGGCAAATCAGGGATGCGCTCACCAACAGCCAAAACATAACTCCTAAGTCCGAGATTGGCAAATCTCACATGAGCTTTAGCAAAGTGTCTGATGATGGTACTCTGGGCAGCAAGCAGCTAGAAAAGGAGAAGAAACACACAGGAGAAAGGCAGTCAATTCCAGTCTCCAATAAAGAGAATGATGCCCAGTCAGCTTTAGAAGCAAATGCTATGGATTCCACCATATCTGACTTAGCAGACAAGAAGTAAAAAGGAGCTTGCAAAATCTTCAGCTTGAATTTTTGCTTGCAATACATCATGTTGATTTGAAATGTTCATACCTATTTATGTGAGATTGGTTATCTCAACACACAGCGCACACCAGAACACATGCACATGTACACAAGCACACACTCGTGTTCTCTCTGTCTCTATCTTTTTTTATCACTTTCTCTTTCTCTCATCCTCACTCATCTCACTCTCTGTCATGCTCACTCTATCATACACTCTTTCATCCTTTCTTTTTCTCCCCCTTTTCCCTCTCTACATCTCTCCCTCTACCTCTACCCTTATCTCTTTCTCTCTCTCTCTCCATCCCTCTCCTTCTCTTTCACACTCTTTCTCTTCCTCCCTTCTCGACACAACTCTACATTTAAAAACACATCTCATTCATAGCAGAGATTTTAAATATTATTACTGCAATATTTGAAAAAAAGTCTAGGTAAACCTCAAGCCTTATAATTAAGCATTGTAAGTGTAATCTAATTCCCTGATGATTACTACCGTTTGCTGGTCATTGTTGGGAACAATTTAATTCATAATACAGCCTGTAAGCTTGCAAAAGCCTATTGGGTCCTCTCAGTCATAATCATTACCTTTAGTACCAGTTTCAGGTACATAGAGATAGAAAAGTCTGGATTCTTCTTCAAAGGCTATGTCATATTTCCTTCTTCTATTCCCTGTTTCTTTGGTAATAGCCTAACCACTGCATGACCCCCATATATTGTAGTTCTTGAAGTCAGATGTTAATAACGACCCTTTCTCGTGAACTGTTTTCTGTGTAATTCCCAGACAAGTGAGATATCATTATCCATATCACGTTTGCATATCATAGCCCACAATTATCATCAATCACAATATTTAGATGGATATTGGGACCACAGGTTTGGAATTTGGTAGTTTCGTGTGTTCTGTTTTAATGTGTGTCTGTGGATGTAAGGCAGCTGTGTGTCAGTCTCGTAACTTTTATGCATAAGAATTTTTTAAAGGCTGGATCAGATTTTGGTATAAATGTTTGTGTACAAAAATTGTTGAGTGCTTTGGAGTTTAGATTAAGAAGTTGAGAATTAAGACATTTTTAAAGCATAGGAGTGCAGTATCACTGATACCAGGGAGTACAGCAGAACTTGATCAGCATTTCAGATGATTTAATGGATAGATATATTTACCATACAAGTACACAAAGTAAGTTAAGCACGTTCATTAGGCAGTAGCTTTTGCAGATTGTTGACTTCTTGAATGGAACTTGACATTTTCTTCTTTACTGATTGTATCAGGCATTTATGATATCAGGTTATAATCTTAAAATATGGACATAAAATGTTATTTTATTGTTTGTTAGTTATTTAATTTGGATAGCAATAAGTTTTATTTTTATGATATATCCTGTGGATATTCTTATCAAAGGTATGTTCTACAGATAGGCCTTTGCTTTTGATATGTTTTTACTTATCTTATTATTAAAAAGACCAAAGTGACACTAGAAGGAAACAACGATATTTCAGGAACAAAATTTCTAAACAAAAGTTTGTAGATTGTATAAGGGCCAGTCTTTATTTATTATGCTGAACATTGTCTCACAGATTAATGTTCTTGCAACACTTGTTATGGAGCCTACATCTGTAGGGTTCGTTACATATCAAAGAATGCATTTCAACAGAAATTTTGAACTGCAAAGGCCTTCAATGAATGATGATATAATGAAGATCAGCTAAGAATGTGCTTGATGCAATAAGCTTAATACAAAACTTTTATGATCACTGATAAGCAACCATCTTTACCTGCCAGTAGAAAAGAGTAACAGAGCTTATTCACCTCTTCAAAGTATTTTTGTGACTTTTACCCTCTTAAAACTTGTACAATATAAAGCAATTTGAGAATGCTTAAAAGTCCTATCACAGCAGTATTATACAATGCATGCTTTGATACATTTTTTTGGATGACTGCAAATCATGCCTTGTCTCCACTTACTTTTACAGTCTGTCAAAAGATTGCAATTACCAGCAACTGCAACTTTCAGCAACTTCTTTGTCTGCATGGCAAAAAAAGTGTCATGTCTTCTAACTGAATTTATTTGTCCTAACCATTAACCGTTCTAACTAACTTACAGTTGTTGATCATGTATCGTAATCTACACAAGCTTACAGTAACTTAATCATCATCTTACTCTCTTGCACTAGCTGTGAAAAAGGTGACATCCTGAACCACATTTCCTGGTGTAAGGATTCATTTCAGCCTCTAGTTGCCAGCAGATCTTGTTGGCACTTAGCAATAATTTTTTTGTTTCTAATCAAACTTACATGCTTTGTGAAAGCAGGTTAAGGGGCTATACCATGGAGATCAGCTTGTAGATCTGTGAATTAGGCACCATTTCATCTCAGCAATAATATATACTTGTTTTGCATAATATATTAGCTATTAATTTTGTATTTCATTCATGTCCATCCAGACTCCTGCCAGAGTTAGTGGTTCATATAACTAACTTTAAGAGAGCCTTTAATGTAGATGGGATTTGAGAAAGCATAACAAGTGCCTAAAATGCAGTTTGCTTGTTGGCTCACAAGTTCATCTCCTGGTTATAGCAAAGTTGTTGAGCACAGTGTAGAGTTTCACTTCTACTTGCATAATGTTGAGCACGTAGATAGTTTCATTCCCATGTTGGTAATTCTTATAATGTGCACACCTAGGATTTGTTGTATGAATGTTATGGTTGTTAATGCATTACACTGAAAAGCTTTGTTTTAATGTGAGTAAAAAATGAGTTATGTGTTAAAAGGTATATTAGCTTGAAATTATGGTACTGGTGCTTTAACTTGTACAGATCGTATAGTGTTTTAATTTCTTTTATGTTTTGCCCATAATGATGAGCTTTAGATGTTATCTTGTTGTTCTCCCAAATGTTCTTTCACTGTTCTTTCTCTTCTCTAAGCTTATATTGTTTTTAGACAAGTGAAATGAATCTTTTTATAGCTGCTGTATTTAAATGGATTTAATATTGATTGTGTAGTCATGACTTAGAATAAACAGCTGTCTTTATTATTATAGGTGTATTGTTAATCATATTGCTGTACTGCTTGAGACCAAAGTGTTCTGTTGTGTGTTATGCCTTAAATACAATGATTAAAGACAACTAACCACCTTTTTTGATATTGATAGTATGAATCAGAAGCAGTCAATCGACCTCCCATCTCACGTCATGTAAAAGTGTGATAATACATGACATGAAATTCACCGTAGCTCTCGGTATGCCTTTGGAATTTGGTGAAGGTTGTTCCTAATGCCACTTGTATGTACCAGACATCAAATGAGAAAAACTAAATATGCTTGTTTTTATTATTAACCAATGGATTGAAGTCTTTGTTACATTACAAAAAAGGGATTATTGCATTTATTAGTGTCATTTTATATCAGTTTCCCACTTAAGTTAACAGCTAACACGGTTGACAAATAAAGCATTAATGCAGTTGTATCACTACACAGCAGTTGATGTTGTGAAATGTATTGTTCCAAGCAGGCCCATTGTTTTCATGTGGTGAGGCCTGTGCAGGTCATACATTTCATTTACATATTTTTACTTGTGTATACTTATCCTTCTTTTATATTGATGGCTACCTACTGACTGATTTTTCTTTTCTTACTTACCAATGAATCATTGATACATGGCCAAATGTGGATGTTTGGAAAGTTATAATATTCTTGTATGGGTCATTTTGTATTTTGACAGTAGATTTTATGAGTAGTTGTGGTTTGTAGAGAGACAAGTTCTTCCAAGTGATATTTGTATCTCAATAAAACTCAAAAGGAGTGGTCCAGATTTTAGTAGCCTGGAGCAGTTTCCATACAGATATTATAGGGAATTGGTAAAGTTTTTTCTTTGGTTGATTTTTATCTTGATTTTGCAATAAGGAAATGGTTCAATTTTTTTTTTCTTTCTTTTTCTTCCTTTTCTTTTCAATACAAGTCCGGTAAAGTCGTTTTTTTGTCAGATATTCTGACATAGTCTTAGTCTTCAAATATCTCTCTCTCTCTCTCTCTCTCTCTCTC
>NW_020869975.1:7500-10000 GCF_003789085.1 Penaeus vannamei
GAGAGAAGAGAGAGAGAGAGAGAGAGAGAGAGAGAGAGAGAGAGAGAGAGAGAGAGAGAGACAGAGAGAGAGAGAGAGAGAGAGAGAGAGAGAGAGAAGAGAGAGAAAGAGTGGATGGGGGGAAGAGGAAGCCAAGTTCTCAGCAGAGAGTCAGCCCTGCCACAGGCGTTTCAGGGACCCCTTCCTTCTGCATCCGCAAGAAGGCCCAAACTTTCGTCACAAAATTCACTCGGAAATCCTAGTGTGACTTGCCTAAGCAGTCCCTCGTCAGCAGAGGCTTACCATCATCCAGCCTGCCCTAAGCACAACCTCCCACTCTGACCCCTCCGGCAAAGGCTTCGTCAGGAGCTAATTCCAAAATCACATGATTTGGATCAATTAAGGAGAGGCTAGATTCCACCGCCGCCATTACGTAAAAGTTTCATCAGCAGGAAAAAATCAGGAACTCACCTGGCTTTCATTATCTCATCAGGTAAACTCCAACGCCAGCTGAACGGCCTTCGGTCAGCTGGTTAAGGGGGAGGGGGGAGAGGAGGGGGAGGGGGTTCCAATGCAATTAATCATCGTTCGGAAATGCGGTCTGCTCACCGTGCAGATTCTCGAGCAGATTATTATATAGTTTAAATGCATGCGACAGTCTCGTGTCCTTTTTTATGAGGTATGTTAAGTGGCGGAGAAAGCCAGCGTTCCCTCTTCGTTAAGGTGGCAAGTATGAAGAGCTTAGCCTGATCATTCTGGACATTTTTGTATTTTGGGAGGAAATAAAAAAGGATACTGGAAGGGTTGTTACCTATCAAATTGCTGGTTTGCCTCAGGCGTGGTCTCGGACGTGGGCGGGGCTCCAGGCACTCGGCGGGCCAATCGGAGCGCTCCCCTCGCCGCTCGTCCCGCCACCGCGCTCTCCCCGCTCCGAGGGGACACGAACCGGTCTCTGCATAGATCACCGGTTCCTTTCCTCTGATGGCTTTGTCTCGAGGGGATTAGGGGCCAATTATGAGTGAAAGACTCTGTTTCCTTCAGTTAAGAAGTCCAATGCAGAGAGATGCGAGTCCCAGGCACTAGCCAGCTGAGGGTGCCCGCTAATGCGTGGCACCACGAGGCTCCTCCCCCTCGGGCACTGGCGGGTGTGGCCTATCGGGGAGTGGGAGGAGCTAATTGTGTCACCGAGGACCTGGCGCCGGAGTGTCAGTGACTGTAGTGGCACCCTCTGGTCCTGGCTCGGCGCCGACGCTCTCGCGACCCTACCTTCTTGGCGCCAACCTCCGCTAGAGATAATAAAGTGCAGGTGCGATGGGACGGCGAAACCCCAGAGCAACCGCTAGATTCCACCTGCACAGCTGCGAGGCAAAAAGTTCCTCATAAGTGACCCCGAGAGATCATACGAGTGGTTTTTGAGTTTTCTATTCTCATTCAGTGTATTTTATTGATGTGTGACTCCCATGAAGACAAATATAAGTATATACCCACAGCAGTTACACCTGGAAAAGCCCGGTGTGCTTTAGTGTCCCCCGAGCGAAGAGATTATGGTCGTGAGGGAAGCGGCCCGACCTCTAGCGCAGCCAGGGTGTGTCTCGCTGGCTCGTGGCGTCGCTCCTACGGCGGTAATTGAGAGTGGCACCTCCGGGCGCTGCCAAGCTCGGGCTCCGGTGGCACTCCTCTGCTGCCGCGACACACACGTCTAAAATGAGGTCTTACTTTAAGAAATTTGAGAACCAGGATTAAAAGTTTCGTGGTCGAGGAAGCTGTGCCACCTGCGTGTCGAGGATTTAAGCTTCTCTGCTGATCGTTTTCCGAAATCCTATTCAGCGATTTTTGTTCTTTCATAGTTGTTTATTTCCGTGTTAGATTAACAATATCTAATTTATATACATATAAAAAACTGAGTGGTTGATTCGATTCCTAGACGGTAGATGGTGAGAGCAAGTGCCGAGTGGTGGTGTTGAGTGCGGTGTCCGGTGTATCAACTTGCCGCTCTGTTTTTCTTTTCTCTGCTTGTGTGGCACCAGCTGCGCGAACTGTCACCTCTCCCGTGGCACCAGCCTTGTGTGGCACCGACCGCGCGAGTGGCACCAGGACGATGATGAGCTACAACGTCGGCGGCGGCAGCGGGGGCGGCGACGTGGGCTACCTGGACAAAGTGGCCCCGAGTTCCCCCGGCGAACACAAGCGCTTCACCGTGAGCCACCTGCTGGACCTGCCCGACCTGGTGCGCCTCCCGCAGACGCCCGCCTTCACCCACGACCTGGCCGCCCTCCACGCCCACCCTGCCCACGACCTCGCCGCCCTCCATCAACTTCAGGGACCACACCTCTACCACAATGCGAGGGCGCCCCCCCTGCACCCGCAGCAGCACCACCACCACCTGCAGAACCACGGGCAGCACCAGCAGCAGGCGGCGGCGGGGCTTCAGCAGCAGCAGGCCGTGGACTGCAGCGCGGCACAGCATCTCCACCACCAGCAGAAGCAGCAGCAGCAGCAGCAGCAACAACCACAGCAGCAC
>NW_020869975.1:14207-34207 GCF_003789085.1 Penaeus vannamei
GTTTCGGAGATATTCCGCGAGAGATGGCCGCTGATCTTGCGAAGGTCGCCATCAGCTGTAACTGTTATGACTGCTGTTTGAAGTCCAGAGGCATTCCTGATCCCTCGCTGATTCCTCTGCTGGCTCGCCGGGAGGAGACTATGCGAATTATCTCTCGCATCTCATCTGCGATATGCGAGGGAACGGATCCGGAGATGCGAGCAAGCGTGTCATTGTCTGATGGCCGATAATGAAGACGTTCGCTTCTCTTTTCGCTTTACGGTTCACTTCATCCGTCGAGGAGCGAAGGCCAGCGGGGTTGATGTCGACGAAAGCACAGGGAGATTCTTAGCCGTGTTTTTTTTCTCTTTTCTTTTCTTTTCCTTCGTAAACAATTATTCTGAGAGATGACAGCGATTGTTGTAGCTCCCCCCCTCCTGCGCGCCGCGGGGGGACGCGCTTCACCCAAACAAAGAGCAGCAAAAATCCCGCTTGCTGCCGAGGACGCGGGAGCGGAGACTCTCGCTGAAGGTCCCGGGCGCCATAATTGATGGTAATGAGCCCCTGTTTTGAAAGCCATCATGCCCGGGCACCGATCGCTTTCCCGAAGGAGAGGAAGAGAAGAGCAAAAAGGCGCTTACTTCTTTGCAGATGGCGAGGCGAGTAAAAAAGGGGGGAACATTTTGATTATTTTCCGCTCTCTCGAGCTCTCTCCGAGGGCTGCATACATCACCCTACCAAGCCGCTCAAAAGTGCGGTAATATATTTATTAATTTCGTTTAAATTTCTTGCTCCGCACAACGTTTGGTGGCTGTCATGTCCCGTTGGTCGTGAGCCAATCAGACGGCTAGCTATGCGGTGACGTCACGCGTTGATGGCTCGTCGGCCAATGAGGAGTGACAGGCGGAACGACCTGGCTCTTCTGATGAGCGTCCCTCCGCCCCGACCAGAGTATTTCGGGCGCCACGTGCATAGCTCGCAGCCGCCGACCAAATCACACGCCGGCCTCAGCCACACCGACGTAAAAACGCGTGCTCTTATCCAGCAACCACAAGAAAGAATACAGAAGAAGAAGAAAGAAAGAAAGAAAACAGAAGAAGAAGAGAAGAAGAAAACACATCAACCACAAGAAAGAACAGAAGAAGAAGAGGAAGAAGAAACACATCAACCACAAGAAAGAACAGAAGAAGAAGAAGAAGAAAGAAAAAAAAACAATTCAACTACAAGAAAGAGAACAGAGGAAGAAGAAAAAAACACATCAACCACAAGAAAGAGAACAGAAGAAGAAAAACACAACCACAAGAAAGAGAACAGGGGAAGAAGATCAAAAAAAAATCAACCACAATAAAGAAAGAAAAAAGAAACACACACACCAGGAAACCTTTCCCGAACTCCAAAAAGAAAAAAAAAGGAAAATACGATTTATCACCTGACAGATCACGACTAACCCCCTCCCCCCACCCCACCCCCGCCCTCCAAAAGGTGATTCGAGTCAAACCCCACGAAATGGATACCAGAGGACCCACATCCATTACGAGCAGGTGTTTCCCATGGTACCTTCTCACCATCCCGCCCATATCTCTCCTCCCCTTCCCTGTACCTCGCCTCGCCGGTACACGAGACCCGCGAAGGAGTACCATCAACGTCAGAATCGCCTGTCATTAAATATAGCGTAATGAATCACCGGCGGGATACACTGCAAACCTGCCGCGGTGGTCTGGGATGTGAGCATTGACGTTGTATTTTTTGGTGAGGGAGAGTTTGAGGGGGAAGTGAGAAAGAGGGAGGGGGAGAGGGAGTGAAGGAGAAGGGGGAGAGAGGGAGGGGAGGGAGGAGGCAGAGGAGGGAGAGAGGGAGGGAGGGAGAGAGAGAGAGGAGGGGAAAGGGGGAGGGAGGTAGAGAGGAGGGAGAGAGGGAGGGAGAAAGGCAGAGAGGAGGGGAGAGAGGGGGGGAGGAGAAAGGCAGAGAGGAGGGGAGAGAGGGAGGGAGGAGAAGGCGAGAGAGGTGCGCGAGAGAAAGAAGAGAGGGAACGATAAAGATAGTGGAAAAGAGAGAGGGTGCGAGAGAGAAAAGGAGAGCTAAAGAAAGGAGGAGAAAGAGAAGGAAAGATAAAGATAAGGGAGGTGAGAAAGAAGGAGGGAGAAGAAGAAGGAGAGACAGAGAAAGAAGAGAGAAAGAGAGAGAGAGAGAAAGCCTTGATTGGAGACATGCGGTTAGCATTAATTTGATAATTGTTAACATATTTGTTTTATATATACTCCTTAATTAATCCCACGTTTAATGCCTATAAATACATGCTTTTAAACGAATATATCCGGCACTTAAAGTGTTAGTGTGTTCTTATGTGAGTCTGTGTGTGTGTGTGTGTGTGTGTGTGTGTGTGTGTGTGTTGTGTGTGTGTGTGTGTGTGTGTGTGTGTGCGTGTGTGTGCGTGTGTGTGCGTGTGTGTGTGTGTGTGTGTGCGTGTGTGTGTGTGTGTGTGTGTGTGTGCGCGTATGTATGTGTGTGCGTGTGTGTGTGGTGTGGTGTGTGTGTGTGTGTTGTGTGTGTGTGTGTGTGTGTGTGTGTGTGTGTGTGTGTGTGTGTGTGATCTATATACTGGGTACAGTGATAGAATAGAATATTAAGTAAATACACAAGATTTGAACCCAAGACACGGAAGCGTAAATGAAAGAGCATTAAATCCCTTCCTTTCTGTGCCATAGTCACTCTGAATCAAGTGATAGAATCATAACTGACAATACTCTGCAGTGCCACAGTGCCACAGTGCCACACGCATTTGAATATATCGCATCGAGATATTTTCCCAGCTTCATCATGGGTGGTCCACAAAGGGTCTATTTTCCTATGTAACAAACAGGACAAGACGTCTTACAAGCTATAAGAATTATTATATTAAGCTTATAGGCAATATTGAGCTTAAAAGATCATTTATATGAATCATGATGTTGAGTGAATTTGTTCAGCAATCTCAAACACATCTCACAGGCAATTGATTATTGATATGTCAATGTGACAAGCTTTATTTGTTTATATGACACTGTTGACGTTCCCGAGCGGGTGATGTGCTCAAACACATTATGCAAACTGAACCTGATATCTTACTATCACAGTGATTGCGCCGAATAAAGATAGACTGTGATATTCTTGAGACTTTTTTGCGAGTTTCTCTTTTCATTTGTTTACACGGAAAAGTCGAGGGAAAATATGGTGGAGTTTGATTTATGATATACTTATGATATGTTTATGATGTATCTATTTATGATAGATATTTATATGTTTATGATTATGTCTTGTATTTCTTTTTTTATTATTTATTTATGATATATTTATGATATATTTATGGTATATTTATATGATAGATATTTATTTATGATAGATATTTATGATATACTTATATATATCTGTATTTCTTTTTTTTTTAGTCTGTAAATGACAAGGAAAATAAATGAATACTAGTTCGTCACGGATTCATTAACATAGATCTGCATTCTGAACGAGCAGATTTTATCAACAAACAACAAACTCCTTTTCCAATTTCATCTCGCTACTGACTTAACGCATCCAGTTAAATCAATGGACTTTCAAAAATATAAAATGATGCAGTCTCTCACCTGTAATAATAATAGATCTGACGCTGGAGCCTATTAAAATTTCGAATTTAGACCACAGGCTCCTTCTACCGCAACTTTTGGGAACTAACTGCGCTGGTTCATTGGGATCTGACCTTTATGAACCTCCCTCGCTAACTGGGCAAGCGTGGGTTGGCTTTGGTGTATTTAATGTATGGTGATGGTATGGTATCTTGAACGTATGGTCATGATATGGTATCGTGGTATTATATTAAGGATTCGGGATATAAATCGTGGTATCGTTTTGTACGTCAATTGGTAAGGCATAACCATACAGTCTATACGTTGTTCATATACCACCATATACTGCCTATTCGCGTGCAAGACTAATTATTAAATGGTATACCACCATATTATACAATGCATTCCGAATTTAGGATATAATGTAATCATATATTGTAGTAAATCAAAGAGCTGGAATGTTTATGGAGTTCTACAAGCAAAGGCAGGTGCTGGAGAGGCTTCTATCACATGACATCCTGAGATATCGTGTGCAAGTGTTTACTGAGGAACTTCAGAGAAAAGTTGACGCTGAGGTTCTTCCACGCTGTATGTTTAACCAGCCTGCCTACACTCGCCCCTCTTCTATTCCCCCCTTTTCTTGTCTTCCTTATCCCTCCCCCTCTTCTCCTCTCCATCCCTACCCTCCCTCCTTCATCGTTCCTTCACTTCTCCCTCTTCTTCGTTCCGTGCCTCCTCTCCTATCTTCTCCCTCCTCATCGTCCTCCCCTCTCCTTTCCTCTTCGCTCTTCCTCGCCCCTCTTCTATCCCCCATTTCCTAGCCCTCCTTATCCCTCCCCTCTTTTCTCCCTCCCTTCTTTTATCCCTCCCTTCTTCTCCTCTCCATCCCTCCTCTCCATCCTTCATCGTCCCTCCACTTCTCCCTCCTCTTCGTCCCATGCCTCCACTCAGCCTTTACCCAGTTCTAATTTTCGCAGACATATTCTTATTCTTGTGTTGTATGAGTCTTAGGCGATTTTTTTTCCTAAGGTAGACTGGTTGTAACAATTTATTCTAAAGATTTAATTCCCTACTGAACATACCGAGTTGCAGAAAATAACTCCCGAGTCTTGATCTGATAGTAATTTTGTGGTTAGAAGTAGTTAGTAATAGACAGTTATAATAGACGTTATATAATATATATATATAATATAATAGTTATATAATATATATAATAATAATATATATATATAATAGTATATAATATTATAATATAATAGAAAGTTATAATAGACGGTTAGTAATACAGTGATTAGTCAAGTACTTCTTATCACCCTGGTTAATTATGTAGGCACAGGCAGGCTTTGATACATTTGAGGCAATGACCATAACAAAATATATCATTACTATCCTTATTTCAACCCCTCCTCTCTAACCCCCCCCCCCATTATCATCATTACTATAATTATTACAAACTCCTCCTCTCTCTCTACCCCCCCCCCCATTGCCATCATTACCATTATTATTACAACCCCTCATTACCATCATTACTATAATTATTACAACCCCTCCTCTCTAACCCCCCCACCCCCCCATTACCATCATTACCATCATTATTACAACCCCTCCTCCCCCTCCCCATTACCATCATTACTATAAATTACAACCCCCCCCTCTCTCCCCCTCATTACCATCATCACTACCATTATTAAAACCCCTCCCCATTTCCATCATTTCCATTATTATTACAACCCCTCATTATCGTCATTACCATCATTATTACATCCCCTCCTCTCTATCCCCCCTCCTCCTCATTACCATCATTACTATAATTATTACAACTCTAATTATTACTATAATTATTATAATTATAATTATATAATTATTAATTATAACTATAATTATTACTACCTCTCCCCCCCCCCCAGGTCTGGTTCCAGAACCGCCGTGCCAAGTTCCGCCGCAACGAGAGGAGCGTCTTAGCCCAGAGGTCCTCCTCCTTCCGGCCAGCTGACACGCCCCCTTCGGTCACGCCCACGACAGGCCCCGTCGAGCAGCCTCTCGCGCCCAGGCCCTCCGGTAGGTTTAAGGGGGGGGGGGGGGTTAAGGGGTTTGGTTTAGAAACGATTTTGTTTTTTTGTTTCTTTTTCTTACTGATTTTCTGTTTTTTTTCAGTTTTTTTTTCTTTCTTTTTTGTTTTTTCTTTGTTTTTTTTTTCCTTTCTCATTTTTTTTTCCTTTTCTTTTTCTTTTCTGTTTTTTTTTGTTTTTTTTCTTCTTCTCTTCTGTTCTTCTTTCTCCTTTCTTTTTTTCTGATTTATATTTTGGTTTACAGTAAAATGGAGATATATTTCAGTTACTCAAAGTTAGAATTATTTAAAACTTTTTATTTTATATTTATTTTTATTTTATTATTTATTTATTTATTTTTTTTTTGGGGGGAGGTTTAAAGTTAAATGGAGATTTATTTCAGCTTCTCAGAGTTAGCTTTCTTTAAGCTTGTCTGTTTTTAAGGTTTGGTTTAAAGTAAAATTATGTATTTTAACTACTCAAAGATAATTTTCTTTAAAATTTTCTATATTTTCATGGATTGCTTTAAAGTCAAATGGAGATTTATTTTAACTAATCAAAGTTAACTTTCTTTAAAATTGTCTATTTTCATATTTTGGTTTAAAGCAAAATAGAGATTTATTATCTATTCTGAATGAAAGTAAGAACGTTTTTTACGGATATTACTGTCTCTACCATGAATAATTAATCAAAAGCTTCACACTTTATTTCATTATCATATAAATTTTCAAATATTTCCTATTTCGAATTTCACGAAACTCCAATACGATTTTTTGTAGCGTTCATAATTCATAATCAACTTCAAAATTGTATCAAGTTGTAATAATGACAATAATGATGATAATGATGGGGATATAGTGATGAAAATAAGCTCATTTTACCGTATTGACAGAATAGCTGAAAAAAATACATGATACACCTTTCATTAAACCTACTTTGGTTTATCAATATGTTTTTGTGTGTGTTTTTATTTTCTACCATCTATTTATTTATTTATTTTGTATCTGTATCTAGTTTTTATTAATAATTTTTATATGTATCTAGTTTTTATCAATATTTTTTATATTTTGTGTCTAGTTTTTTCTTGTTTTTATTTGTTTATTCATTTATTTTGTATCTGTATCTAGTTTTTTAATACTTGTTTATGTATGTTTGTATTTATTTGGTTTTTATCAATATTTTGTGTCTGTATATCGAGGGTTTATCACTTTTTTTGTATTTAGTCTCTCATTATTGTTTGGTGTGTCTATCTAGGGTTCATATGTAAGCAGCGTAAACACATACACACACACACGCACACGCACGCACGCGCACACACACACACACACACACACACACACACACACACACACACACACACACACACACACACCACACACACCACACACACACACACACACACACACACACACACACACACACACACACACACACACACACACACACACACACACACTCACACACACACACACACACGCACGCAAATCGACCCAAAAATGAGCGACCCTCTTTTTCCTTCAGGCAACACCGGCATGCCCATGTGCGACTACAGCGGCTACGGGACGGTGGGCGTGGGCGTGGGCGTGGGGGCGTGGAAGGGGTCCGGAGGAGGTGTGGGCGGAGCGACGCCTCCATATCTATCACACTTCACGCCCACCAGTTCTCCCACGCCCATGTGCACGTCGTTGCCACCCGGTGAGTTCGTATTTTTGAGGCGAGAGTCACTCTTCATTTATTTTTTCATTTTTCTCTCCTTTCATTTTTGTTTTTATTATTTTTTTTTTCTTTCTTTCTCTGTTTTGATGTTTATTTTACTTCATCTTTCTCTCCTTTCTTTTTTATTTTCATCATTTTTCTTTCTTTGGTTTGATATTTATTTTCTTCATCTTTCTCTCCTTTCTTCTTTATTTTCATCATTTTTCTTTTTGTTTTGATGTTTATTTTCATCTTTTCTCCTTTCTCTTTTTTTCATTATTTTTGTTTGTTTGTTTGATATTTATTTTCTTCATCTTTTTCTCCTTTCTCTTTTATTTTTATTATTTTCTTTCTTTGTTTGTTTTGATGTTTGTTTTTTTCCTCATTTTCACTTCAGATTCTCTATTTCTTTCTTTTCGTCCCTTTTTTATTATTTTTCTTTCTTTGTTTGTTTTGATGTTTTTCTTCCTCATTTTCACTTCAGTTTCTCTGATTTTTTTTTCTTCTTTTCGTTTACATCTTGGCTTGTTCTTCTTTTGTTAATTCGTAATGTTTAATTTTGCTATTGAAGTTTCTAAAAATTACCCGCGTTTTTTGTTTTCGAAATGGACTGATATAAAGACAGATTCTCTATTTATTGTTCTCTATTTCATTATCATATGAATTTTCTATTCCTTATCACAAATTTAACAAAACTCCAATACGACTTTTTTGTAGCGTTCATAATTCGTAATCAAGTTCAAATTATCTCAATTATTTTCAGTGTTAATTTTTTTTCTTCTTCTTCTTTCTTAATGACCTTGTTTTTCATCACTGACCTCGCTTTCTCAATTATTTTCCAATGCTCTTTTTTTTTTCTATTCTTAATGACCCTGTTTTTCATCAGTGACCCCGTTTTGTCAATTATGTTTATTTTTTTTCTCTCTCTTAGTGACCTCGCTTTCTCACTTATTTTCCAGTGTTCATTTATTCTTCTTTTAATGACCTTGTTTTTCATCAGTGACCTTGCTTCTTTCAGGACTCGGCGGGACTTACGGCAGCGGCATGCCCACCGCAGGTCAAATGGGCGGAGCTTACATGGGGTCATCGCTAGCGAATCTGCGACTGCGCGCGCACGAGTACTCCCTCCACCAAGGTCAAGTGTGAAGTGCTCTCGAAACGCGTGTGCGAATAAGAAAATGATAGAATGGTTATAACGCAGGACACGTGAGGCTTTCGGGTTCGTGTGTTCGAAGCATCGGTGGTTCGTTTGGTGTGAACCGAGAAGCTTCGAACTTTCGGAAGAATTGTTAGTCTGTGACAGAACTCGTGATCTTGGGGGGAAAAAAAGTGCGACGTGAATCTAGTGCGTCTAAAAGCCTTGTATAGAAATCTGTGTGCGCACTAAAGGCCATTTGTCCATGATAAGACCCAAGTTCATGAACCATATGAGTGGAAATCCTTAACTGTGGGGAGGAGAAAATGTTATAATTATGTATGACGGTACTATTACCTACTCTCGCGGCCGACCCAAGCTATGTCCATGGATTTAAACCGGCCAGGGACAGACAAATGTAAAAAAGCATAAATCATATCCCAGTTTTTTTCAAGTCATACCTTCAGTGACGTGGAGGTTTCGCCAATGGACAAAGCTCATCATGAACACCAAAGTTTGTTGTTTTAGCAAGTTCATCGACGACAGATTCCTTACAAGTGTTCAGTGACCGGCAAGTTGAGTAAAAAGGTCGCTGTTGCAGTAATTAAATATGAATTCACTTCTGTTATGTATTCGCATGTACCGGATTCGCTGTGTTAACAGTATATCTCATATCTGGGTCAGTAAATGGAAGCCATGTTAGGCAGATGCTAAGGAATGAAGTCTAATTCAGTGGAAAACAGTCTTGGAGCTTTTCTAAAGAAGTGAACGCAGCGCTAACCACAGTGGGAATCAGAGTCGAAATCTTCAGCATTGTGTCCATTCTCAACGCCCGTCTCCAGCATGTATTAAGAAGCCAGCACGGATAAAGCATAACACGATTTAAAGCCAAAAAACAAGTGATATGGAAACTGTGTCGCTCTTGTCTCTAAGCAAGGAAGTGACACAGTCTGATTAGGAAAGACAAGACGATGTTACTTGTGCATCGCGTCAAAAGGAACTCGAAAACACCCAAAAAAAACTACGTTTCTTGGACTGTGTGTATAGTGTGGCGTTCCTTTATCCGTTGAACACGGGGAACTATGTTCAAAATGTTCACCCGTGATAAAACTCTGTGTGTCTGTGATCATCCGAAGAGACCTTAATCATGTTGGCAATTATTTTTTTTTTTCTTTAGTTCCTGGTGCTTATATGACCGATTCCAAGATACAGGACCATGTTGTGGAGTCATAGCCCAGGTTGCATCACTGTACTTAGTAAACTGCATTTTTTTTCACTTCTCATGTACAGTATGTTGTTTCATACTTGGAGTATTACTGGCAAATTTGGTTATTAGAAGTGAGAAGAAGAAGAAAAAAAATCTTACACTTGTAATTCAAGAATAATATATTGTGGACCACAGTTGTGTCTTTTTTTAAGACCTTAGATACCTGATGAAAGTTTCTCTCTCCTTCTCTGTCTCTCTCTCTCTCTCCTCTCTCTCTCTCTCTCTCTCTCTCTCTCTCTCTCTCTCTCTCTCTCTCTCTCTCTCTCTCTTCTCTCTCTCTCTCTCTCTCTCTCTCTCTCTCTCTCTTTCTCTTCTCTCTCTTTTCTCTCTCTCTCTCTCTCTCTCTCTTTCTCTCTCTCTCTCTTCTCTTCTCTCTCTTCTCTCTCTCTCTCTCTCTCTCTCTCTCTCTCTTCTCTCTCTCTCTCTCTCTCTCTCTCTCTCTCTCTCTCTCTCTCTCTCTCTCTTCTCTCTCTCTCTCTCTTCTCTCTCTCTCTCTCTTCTCTCTCTCTCTTCTCTCTCTCTCTCTCTCTCTCTCTCTCTCTCTCTTCTCTCTCTCTCTCTCTCTCTCTCTCTTCTCGTCTCTCTACCTGATGAAAGTTTACAATATATTTTTGTTAATGGTCAAAGCAATTAATAATATGAATAGTTGACACAGATATTTTTTCTAGCAATTGTTTTTTTAAGAAATCAGAATTATTTACTAGATAAAAATACCTTAGTCTCATACCACGGTTTTGAAGTATGCGACGCACTGAGTAGAAAAGTCTCGATCGTGTGAATGGGTTCATTCTATTCTACTTAGAAATTCAAATGTATACGTTTGGTGTAGTAATTACTCACGGCGAAAGAGATTAAAAGAAGATAAGCGTGACATATTAGAAGGAATTGTGGAGAACCAAAAAGCGTTGAAAATCATGTGACAGTAGAAATGCAAATAACTCTAAAATTAAGGAAACTAGAAATGGATTATAGATTAATCGTCTTGAAATAAATACATCAATAATAAACAGAGAAAACGAACAAATTTGAAGAGAATTAAAGAAAAGCGCAGAATCACCCAAGAGTTCGCACAAATCTACGGGTGTGACACGCCATACACCGAACGATATGCAAATTTCTATATCAAACTTTATCTTTATACTATTTCCGAAAGTGCGCGTTCCGATTAAAAATACAGCCGATATCTTTGAATAAGTCAATTGAAATTACATACACTTATGACTTAGAATTAAAGACGATAGACGATGATACCGTACGACCCCGCTTAGCGATCTCAATATGCCCAGTGCGTGTTCTTAATTTATTTCTCGTTTTGTAGAACCAAATTAATCGGTAAAATGATATTATAGATTTCCACGCATCAGACTACATTTTAGCAATATGTAGAGGTAGATTTTCCACGATATTTTGTTGTGCTTTAGAGAATAAATAACTTTTAACGCTGCGTATCAACAACTCGACTTAATCGGCCGGTTAAAATTGTGCGAGTGTCGACCCAATGAAGATTCTTATATACAGACATGCATTTACACAGAAATAAAAGCATATCTGTCTATATATATCTGATAGATATACATTTATCTATTTTCTCGGTTGATATATACGTCTAGACTGATAAACATGCATTTATTAATTCATTTTTGCCGGGTTGATATGCATGGCTAGACTGATAAATATGTATTTATCTCTTTATTTATGCATGTCAAGTATACGAATATTCTTTGGGTCGGACCTCGTGCAATTTTAACAAACCGGCTAAATGTTAAATTATTTAGGCCATTGTCTACGGTCAGTCTGTTGCTTGATATTACGAATCAAAATTACCATAATTTTTCAGCTGTAGGTAATGTCTGAATAGCTGAAATATGTCGTTTAATTGAACCGTATTCATGTTGACAAAGGTAGAAAAGGAATGAATGAGAATGAATATCTTCACAATACATATTTCTGACGTAGATATGATCGAAACCGGTCAAATACATCTCTTGTATTGTGAAGATATTCATTCTCATTCATACCTTTTCTACAAATGTCATTTAATGTTCTGTTTATGAGGTCTCGGTAGCGATGATAAGGATAATAGTAATTTTAGTGGTAATGAAAATTATCCTTGTAATAATATTGATAATTACGGGTGATTATGATAATGATGTTAATAACAATATGATGATTATAATGATGAGGATAATGATAATAATGATAATAAATATGATGATTATAATGATGAGGATGAGGATAATGATTGTAATAAAGATGGGAAAAGATAATAATGGTGATGATAAGAATAACAAAGATAATGATCATAGTAATAAAAATAAAAATTATAATGATAATAATAATGATAGTAATAACATTAGTGCTTATGAATACGAAGATATTAACAATAATGATGGTTATAATAATGATAATTATGAATCTAAAAATGATAACGATAATGATGAAATGATAATGATATTGATGATGATGATAATGAGAGTGATAGTAACGCTGATGATAATAATAATGATGATGATTATGAAAATAGTTATGATAGTAATGAAAAAAGTAATAAAAACAATTATGATAGTAAAGATAGGAATGAAGATAATGATAATAACAATAATGATGATAGTTACAGCAACAGCAACAACAACAATAATGATAATAACAATAACAATAGGAATAACAATAATGATAGCATTAATGATAATAATGGTAGTAGTAATAACAATAATAATAATATTGATGATAATGACAGTGATAATAATGTTAGGGATATAATGATAGTTATAATGATAATAATAATGATAGTAACGATGATAATAATGGTGATGATGACAAAAGTATCATTAGTAGTAAAAACAATAGAATGATAATAACGATTTTTATAGTTATGCCAACAACAGTAATGATAATGATAATAGTAATAATAATGATAGCAATAACAATGATAACAACATAAATGATGACAATAATAATAATGATGATAATGATAATAATGAAAATAATTTTGATAATGATAATAATGATATTTGTATCAGTAGTAATAAAAATGTAGTAAAAATAATGATAATATGATAAATAGTAGTAATAGTAATATTGATAGTGATGATAATGATAATAATGATGGTGATCATGATGATGACGATGAAAATAATGTTAATGATGAAATAGCAATAATGACAATAACAACACAAAATATAATGACGATGATTATGATGATAATAATGATAATCTTGATAGTAATGATGATCATGATGATAATGATAATAATAATGTTAATGATAATAAACGTAATCATGATACTTAAAAATATATAACAATAATGATGATGATGATGATGATGATGATGATGATGATGATTGATTGATGATGATGATGATGATATGATGATGATGATGATGATGATGATATAATAATAATAATATCAACAACACTAACAATAATGATGATAATGATAGTAGCAATGATCATTATGTAATTAATAATGATAATGATAATAGTTATGATAATTATAATGATGATTGTAATGATAATGATGATTATAATGATAAAACAAGGATAATAGCAAAAGTAATAATCATGATAATAGTAATAGTAATGATGATAATAATAAAAATAGTGATGATAATGATAGTAATAACAATGATGATAATGACACTAGTTGAAGTAGTAGTAGCAGTAATGATAATAAGAATAAAAATAAGAATAAGAATGATAACGATAATGATAATAATAACAATAATGTCAATAGTAATGATAATAATAATAATCGTAATGATAATGATGATGAGAGTAATAATAATAATAATAATGATAATAATAATATAATAATAATGATAATAATAATAATGATAATGATAATGATAACAATGTTAATAGTAATATAATAATAATAATAATAATTATTATTATTATCATAATTATTTAAATGATAATAATATGTATCTGTCCCTCAGTAAGGATTATTATTTTACATTTAGAACTTTGTAATTAAGGGAATATATATCTTCGTTGCTGGAATTTTAGATATTTCATAAAAAATCTGATAATTGAGATAATATTAGAGATTACAAAATACCAACTTCCAACCATTTGCATTAAAAAATCAAGATTTTGAAATTGCCTTCACAAAGAATAACATATTTATGAAACATCACTTGAAATATGAAAAACTGAAACTCTGTCACACACACCCCAATAATAACAATGATAATAATAATAGTAATAATTAATAATAATAATAATAATAATAATAATAATAATAATAATAATTAATAATAATAATAATGATAAGATGATGATGATGATGATGATGATGATGATGATGATGATGAAATGGTGATGGTGATGATGAAGTTGAAGAGAAAAAGATGAAAAAAAAGAAAGAAAGAAAATAAATAATGATGATAATAATAAACGAATAAGTACAAAAAAAGCCCTCTTGGCCCGTACGCAAATTCGACATACGAAAAAAAACCCACACGTTATAAAAACTAATAACACAAATAACCGGGCACGTCAGAGGAGGTCTCATGCTACACAATGCCATCCTCCCCACTCAGCCAAGGCCGGGGAACAGTGCCTGGCAGGTGTGGCTCTCTGTCATGTCCCCTTAGGAGGCGGAGGGGGATGACGTAACCACAGGTGAGGCGACAGTTTGAACTCTCAGGGTAAGTTCATGTGTATGTGTGTGTGTCGTATGTATGTATGTATATATGTGTGTGTGTATATATGTATATGTATATATATATATATATTATATATATATATATATATATATATATATATATATATATATATATATATATATATATATATATATATATATATATATATATATATATACATATAATATATATGTATGTAATATGTATATATATACACTTATATATATATATATATATATATATATATATATATATATATATATAATATATATATATATATATATATATATATATATATATCGTTGCCGATAGATGGCGTTGGTTTTTCGTCGTGGGGATTTTGTTGCCGATAGATGGCGCTGGTATTTGCGTTGTGGGGATTCCGTTGCCGATAGATGGCGCTGGTAGTTTCGTCGTGGGGATTCCGTTGCCGATAGATGGCGTTGGTTTTTCGTCGTGGGGATTTTATTGCCGATAGATGGCGTTGGTAGTTTCGTCGTTGCTATTCCGTTGCCGATAGATGGCGTTGGTTTTTTCATTGGTGGGATTTTGTTGCGATAGATGGCGCTGGTATTTGCGTTGTGGGGATTCCGTTGCCGATAGATGGCGTTGGTTTTTCGTTGTGGGGATTTTTTTGCCGATAGATGGCGTTGGTTTTTTGTCGTGGGGATCCCATTGCCGATAGATGGCGCTGGTATTTGCGTTGTGGGTTTCGTTGCCAATAGATGGCGTTGTTTTTTGTCTTGGGGATCCCATTGCCAATAGATGCGCTGGTATTTGCGTTGTGGGATTTCGTTTCCGATGGCGTTTTTTTTGGGGATCCCATTGCCAATAGATGGCGCTGGTATTTGCGTTGTGGGGATTTGATAGATGGATTTGCGTTATGGGGATTTTGTTGCCGATAGATGGCGTTGGTTTTTCGTCGTGAGGATTCCGTTGCCGATAGATGGCGTTGGTAGTTTCGTCATGGGGATTTTGTTGCTGATAGACGGTGTTGGTAGTTTCGTCATTGCTATTCCGTTGCTGATAGATGGGGCTGGTTTTACGTCATGGGGATCCGTTGCCGATAGATGGCGCCGGTATTTGCGTTATGGGGATTCCGTTGCCGATAGATGGCGTTGGTTTTTCTTTGTGGGGATTTTGTTGCCGATAGATGGCGCTGGTAGTTTCGTCGTGGGATTCTGTTGCCGATAGATGGCGTTGGTTTTTCTTTGTGGGGATTTTGTCGCCGATAGATGGCGCTGTAGTTTCGTCGTGGGGATTCTGTTGCCCATAGATGGCGTTGGTTTTTCGTCGTGGGGATTTTGTTGCCGATAGATGGCGCTGGTATTTGTGTTGTGGGGATTCCGTTGCCGATAGATGGCGCTGGTAGTTTCGTTGTTGCTATTCCGTTGCCGATAGATGGCGTTGGTTTTTGTCGTGGGGATTTTGTTGCCGATAGATGGCGTTGGTATTTGCGTTGTTGGGATTCCGTTGCCGATAGATGGCGTTGGTTTTTCGTTGTGGGGATTTTGTTGCCGATAGATGGCGCTGGTAGTTTCGTCTTGGTGATTCCGTTGCCGATAGATGGCGTTGATAGTTACGTCATTGTTATTCCGTTGCCGATAAATGGCGTTTGTTTTTCGTCGTGGGGATTCCGTTGCCGATAGATGGCGTTGGTTTTTCGTTGTGGGGATTTTGTTGCCGATAGATGGCACTAGTAGTTTCGTCGTGGGGATTCTGTTTGCCGATAGATGGCGCTGGTATTTGTGTTTGGGATTCTGTTGCCGATAGATGGCGTTGGTAGTTTCGTCGTTGCTATTCCGTTGCCGATAGATGGCGTTGGTTTTTCGTTGTGGGGATTTTGTTGCCGATAGATGGCGTTCATTTTTCATCGTCGGGATTCCGTTGCCGATAGATGGCGTTGGTAGTTTCGTCGTTGCTATTCCGTTGCCGATAGATGGCGTTGGTTTTTCGTCGGTGGGATTTTGTTGCCGATAGATGGCGTTGGTATTTTGTTAGGATTCCGTTGCCGATAGATGGCGTTGGTTTTTCGTTGTGGGATTTTGTTGGAATAGATGGCGTTCATTTTTCATCGTCGGGATTCCGTTGCCGATAGATGGCGTTGGTAGTTTTCGTCGTTGCTATTTCCGTTGCCGATAGATGGTGTTTGTTTTTCGTCGTGTGGATTTTTGTCGCCGATAGATGGCGTTCATTTTTCATCGTCGGGATTCCGTTGCCGATAGATGGCGTTGGTAGTTTCGTCATTGCTATTCCGTTGCCGATAGATGGTGCTGGTTTTTCGTCGTGGGGATTCCGTTGCCGATAGATGGCGCTGGTATTTGCGTGGGATTCCATTGCCGATAGATGGCGTTGTGTTTCGTCGTGGGGATTCCGTTGCGATAGATGGCGCTGGTAGTTTTGTCGTTGCTATTCCTTGCCAATAGATGGCGTTGGTTTTTGTCGTGGGGATTTTCCGATAGATGGCGTTGGTATATGCGTTGTTGGGATTCCGTTGCCGATAGATGGCGTTGGTTTTTCGTTGTGGGGATTTTGTTGCCGATAGATGGCGCTGGTAGTTTCGTCTTGGTGATTCCGTTGCCGATAGATGGCGTTGATAGTTACGTCATTGTTATTCCGTTGCCGATAAATGGCATTATTTTTTTTCGTCGTGGGATTCCGTTGCCGATAGATGGCGTTGGTTTTTCGTTGTGGGGATTGCCGATAGATGGCCGTCGTTGGTATTCCGTTGCCGATAGATGGCGCTAGTATTTCCGTCGTGGGGATTTCGTTGTTATATTTCCTTTTATTGCATGATTAATCAGAAACTTTTTTATTTCCTTCCCTCTTTTAGGCTAATCTACTACGTTTTGATAAGAATTAGGAAGTTAAGTAGAGAAGCTAGACGCTAAGACACAAATAAACATCGAACTCTCCATCACGAATATATCAAAGGACCCTACGTATAAAACTTTCAAAAATACTCCTTTTCGAAATCCAAAGACAAAAAATCGAACAAAAACAAAATAACGTCTTTACCATTTGTGAATGATTAGGTTCTTATTATTTGGATTGGTTGAGTCTTGGGTCAGATCGAAACATTCAAACACTTATATTTATTATAACCAAAAGTAAACATATTTGACAAAGACACAATAATTCACATTAAATGAAAATTATTTAACTTTCCATTTTCTTTCCATTTCAAAACTTCTTCCTCTGTTCTTAATCGTCGGTCCCTTTCCCGGCCATATATATATATATATATATATATATATATATATATATATATATATATATATATATATATATATATATATATATATCCTTATTCTTCTTTTTCTTTTTCTATCTGCGAACATCTTATCCGTCTTTTTATTCATCACTCTTTAGTGTTACAATGATATTAGATTCTAGTTACCCCTAAAATACGTTTTCTGTTATCCACTTCAAAGAAAACGCTTTTTAGGGATAGCCCTTATATTCATGAATATCAATCATTGCCCTCTTGATCCTTCAACACATGTAAATTTCATGAAACTCAGTAATTGTTAACTAATGTAAACTAACCAGTTTCGGACTGTGCACATAATAGCTTTCACAAAAGCTTGGTTAAAGTACTAAAGAGGTCTTAAAAACTCGACAAAAGTGCCATAAACTTCGACAAACACCTGAGCAGTTGAAGGGCAGAGTGCTATGTTGAGGCCTCCACCCTGTATGCCAAGTTTCAAGTGCATGTCAAGTATACGAATATTCTTTGCGTCGGGCCTCGCACAATTCTAACAAACAGGCCGATTGTAGCGAATTCTTGGTAATATGCCAAAGGATTAATAAAACATTCTGTTAATAAGTATCATTTCATTTTCTAACTTAACACTGGCATAACATAAAAAATGAGACAGGATTTATGTGGGATCTTACATTTTACAAAATTCACAAACAATTTGACAAAAAAACACACTGCAACATAAATATTAAATAGAATTAGAATCCTCACGTCAGCACAGCTGATGCGATCTTGTTAATTTGTTAATATGTTGACAGAGTGGAATATACTTCAGGGATGGAACGGCAGGACAGATATTATTTTGATAATGGTACAAGAAGTAACAATTCAGACAAGTAATAGAATCTTAGGACGTATTTCAAATGTAAAACCCGTAAGATGATAGAAAATGGACGTTAATACTAGATTTTTCTTGGTAACATTTGTAAGAAAAATATCATAAGTGTTTACAGACCTAAATATTAGCTGTATTTTCTTGATTTATTTGTGTCATTGTATCTGCTTTTTTCTTCTTCTTTTTTCATTTGGAAGATTTTATTGTCTTGTTTTTAGGGGGAACTTCTTCGTTTATCAAATTTTTCTTTTCTATTCAGAGACCACTTATTTAATGCGAATTTGTTCCCTCTCTTTTAGAGGATATTGTTATTGTTGTTATAACATTTTTTCATAGTATTTTCTTCTTTTAATTTCTTGTTTTCTGGATTTTCTTGTTTTTGCGATGTCTTTGTTTTGTCCTTTCTTGCAAACTTTTTTTAATTCAGTTTTTTTCGTAAAAGGATTTTCTTCTCTTCTCTATAGAATTATTTTCCCGTATAACTTTTTTCTTCTTCTTTACATGTAAGAAGAAAAAAATATTTTCTTCTTTTCGTAGATTTTTTTTTTTTCTAAAAGCTGTTTATTATTTTTTTAACTATTTCCCCTTCTTTTTCTTTCTGGATTTTCCTTTTTTCTTAAAACACTTAAAACATTTCTTACAGACCTTCCTCCCTTCCTCCTTTCCTCCCTCTTCTCTCCCCACCTTTAATTCTTCACAATTTCTTCATCAAACTAACCACAACACCTTCACAACTTACACTAAAATACCTTAGACGTCTGAGAAGCCACAACACCCTCACAACCTACAAGAAAGTACCGAAGACGTCTGAAAAGAGTCTATTGCTCCAAGACTCCCGACCCCAGATGTTCGAGTGGACCCTGACCTGGAGCCTGACCTGGTCCTTGTAACTGAAGCTGGGGAAGAGGCTCAGGCCCGTGATCTTCTCGACGTCCTGTACCGAGGCGCTGTACTTCCTGGCGTACTGCTCGGAGCTCTGGAGGTACAAGGAGGGGTTAGGGGGGGTAGTGGGGGGATGAGGAAGGGCGTCTGGGCGGGGTGAATGGTTTTTTTGGGGTGTGGTTTTGATCTTGGTCGCGTTTTGCTGGTATGTTGTTTTTTTTGGTATTTTTGTGTGGTGTTTTTGTTGTGGTGGTGTTTTGATGGTTGGTTGGTGTTGTTGTTGTTGATGTGGTGGTGTTGATTGTGTGTTGCTGTGGTGTGGTGGTGTTATTGTTGTTGATGGTGATGTTGTTTCGTGTTTTCCTTCACACCCGAGTCCTTATTGACTTATTACCTATTTACTTACCACAATCAGACGAGTAGACGAAATTTCAAACGCGCAGACCCCCCCAAAAAAATCCACGTACCCCAAACAAACAGAAAAAAATAAAAGATTCCACGCAACCCCAAATCGACCTCTTTCAGCCCCCACTCACCAGACAGTTGGAGACGGCGGTGGTCTGAGGGTAGACGAAGGCCAGGGCGTCCACGTAAACAGGGGGACAGTCCTTCATGTGCCGCACCCACACGATGCAACGACTTACGACCAGGA
>NW_020869975.1:44207-61707 GCF_003789085.1 Penaeus vannamei
TTATTCACCAGAACCGCTTTACTCATTCACTCTCTGGTTATGTATTGGAGAACAACCTTGTTATTCACCAGAACCGCTTTACTCATTCACTCTCTGGTTATGTATTGGAGAACAACCTTGTTATTCACCAGAACCGCTTTACTCATTCACTCTCCTTTTTATTCACCAGAACCGCCTTTACTCATTCACTCTCTGGTTATGTGTTGGAGAACAACCTTGTTATTCACCAGAACAACCGCTTTACTCATTCACTCTCTAGTTATGTGTTGGAGAACAACCTTGTTATTCACCAGAACAAAACTCATTCACTCTCTGATCATGTGTTTTATTCACTTTACTATTCACTCATTTACTCTCTGGTTATGTTGGAGGAGAACATTCTTGTTATTTACCAAAACGCTTCCCGTTCACCATTCACCTCCGAAGGTGTTAACCAGAGCAAACCACTTTTCCTAATTCTCTCCTGTTATGTGTAAGAGGTGAAACAACAACCTTGTTATGCACCAAAACAACTCTCTCTCTCTCTCTCTCTCCTCTCTCTCTCTCTCTCTCTCTCTCTCTCTCTCTCTCTCTCTCTCTCTCTCTCTCTCTCTCTCTCTCTCTCTCTCCCT
This sequence comes from Penaeus vannamei, assembly GCF_003789085.1. Lineage (NCBI taxonomy): Eukaryota > Metazoa > Arthropoda > Malacostraca > Decapoda > Penaeidae > Penaeus > Penaeus vannamei. The sequence goes on from NW_020869975.1 coordinate 44,819, forward strand.
CTCCTCCCTCCCTCCTCCCTCCCTCCCTCTCCCTCCTCTCCCTCTCTCTATCTCTTCATCTCTCTCCTCTCTCTCTCTCTCTCTCATCTCTCTCTCTCCCTTCTCCTTCTCTCTTCTACTCCCTCCCTCCATAAGATAATAATAATAAGAAGCAAGACCAGCCACATTGCATCACACAGCACACTGGGAGAGAAAAAAAGAGCAACAGACGTGAATATGAAGAGAGAGAGAGAGAGAGAGAGAGAGAGACATAGAGAGAAGAGAGAGATGAGAAGAGAAAGAGAAGACAGACAAACAGAGAGCGAAAAACGAAATAAATATGTAAAGCAAAAAAAAAGAAAAAAGCCATTACGAATATTAAACTTCTTAAAAAACTTGCCTGGTTTTCGGCCGTTTTCCAGATGGGTTCTCCGCCCCAGTAGCGTTTCTTGAAGCTCTCTGGGGCGACGCCGATGCGAAACTCGGTTCCGAAGACGGGGTCGTAGAATTTGTTGGCGACGATACCGTGGGAGGGCGGGTACATTCCCTGAGGGCGATGGGGGTGGTCATTTGGGGTTAATGGGGGGGGTATTGAGGGGATGTATCTGGTTGTGTGGTTTTTTGAAATTTTGGTGCATGGCGTGTTTTTTTTTTTTTTTTTTTTTTTTTTTTTTTTTTTTTTTTTTTTTTTTTTTTTTTTTTTTTTTTTTTTTTTTTTAGATATGGGAAGAATGAAGAGGAACACAGCCACGATAAGAAACGGAAATGAATAACTAGATTTACGATTTATTTTCATTTCTTATTGTGGCTGTTTTCCCTTTCCCATTTTTGTGTACATTATACTGTTTGTGTTTGTGTTCATATGGAAGAATCTCAAAATATCTATCAAATTTAAGCGCGTTTCCCTGACCTCCGATATGAAAGAATAATTAAAAAACATAATAATAAATAAAATAAATAAAATAATAAATCAATAAAAAAATAATAAAATAAGATTAAAAAAAAAAAGAACAAACAAAAGCCAAAACCAAATCACAAAATTACACAATACACAAAAAATAAAAAAAAAAACACAACACCCATTCTCCTCACCGTAGCTATCGTATAGTGATTGGGTATCGTAGCCGTAGGGAAGGAAGGCTTCATGTAGGGAGACCTCACGCCCCTGTTAGCGAGGGCCTGGATGGTGGGCGTCCTTCCGCGGCTCAGGTACTCTGGCTTGAACCCGTCCATCGACACGAGGATCTGGAGGGAAGGGAAACAGCTGATTGGCATGGCAGGTCTTCGAGATTAGTCAATTATAGAGAGAGATGAGTTAAGTAGCCTTAGAGTTTCATTTCGAGATTAGTTAATTATAGAGAGAGATGAGTTAAGTAGCCTTAGAGTTTCATTTCGAGATTAGTTAATTGTAGAGAGAGATTAGTTGAGTAGCCTTAAAGTTTTACTTAATTTTTACTTATTATAGATGAGAGAGGTTAGTTAAGTAGCCTTAGAGTTTCATTTCGAGATGATTATAAAGATAGAGATAGAGATAAGTAGCCTTAGAGTTTCATTTCGAGATTAGTTAATTATAGAGAGAGATGAGTTAAGTAGCCTTAGAGTTCGAGTTACTTGATTATAGATGAGAGAGGTTAGTTGAGTAGCCTTAAAGTTTCATTTCGAGATGATTATAAGAGATATAGATAAGTAGCCTTAAAGTTTCATTTCGAGTTACTTAATTAAGATGAGAGAGAGGTTAGTTAAGTAGCCTTAAAGTTTCATTTCGAGATAATTGTGAAAGTAGAGTTAGTTAAGTAGCCTTAGAGTTTCATTTCGAGATTACTTAATTATAGAGAGAGAGATGAGTTGAGTAGCCTTAGAGTTTTCATTTTCGAGATGATTATAAAGAGATAGAGATAGAGATAAGTAGCCTTAAAGTTTCATTTCGAAATGATTAAAGATGAGAGAGATGAGTTTAAGTAGCCTTAGAGTTCGAGTTACTTAATTATAGATGAGTGAGGTTAGTTAGTAGCCTTAGAGTTTCCATTTCGAATGATTATAGAAGATAGATGTTTAGTTAAGTAGCCTTAAAGTTTCATTTCGAGATAATTATAAAAGATAGAGATGAGTTAAGTAGCCTTGAAGTTTCATTTCGAGATCATTATAAAAAAGAGATGAGTAGCCCTTAAAGTTTCATTTCGAAATAATTATAAAAAAGATATGAGTTAAGTAGCCTTAAAGTTTCATTTCGAGATAATAATTATGATAGAGATGAGTTAGTAGCCTTAGAGTTTCATTTCGAGTTAATATAAAAGATTAGTTGAGTAGCCTTAAAGTTTCATTTCGAGATAATTATAGAAGATAGAGATTAGTTAAGTAGCCTTAGAGTTTCATTTCGTGATAATTATGAAAGATAGATGTTAGTTAAGTAGCCTAAAGTTCATTTCGAGATAGATTAAGTAGCCTTGTTTCATTTCGAGATACTTAATTATAGAAAGAGATTAGTTAAGTAGCCTTAGAGTTTCATTTCGAGATAATTATAAAAGATAGATGTTAGTTAAGTAGCCTTAAAGTTTCATTTCGAGATAATTATAAGAGATAGAGATGAGTTAAGTAGCCTTAAAGTTTCAATTTCTTTATTCTTGTATAATTGTTTTATTTTTGTTTTTTTTTTTTTTTCTGTCCGTTAAAAAGTGTCGTTTTCTTTTTCTATTTTTCTCTTGTATTATTTAATTTCATTTTTTTTCATTTGAACCTCCGTTAAAATAACATGAATCTTTTTCTTTCTTGTATCATTGTTTTATCTTTATTTAGTTATTGTTTCCTTTTTTGTCATGTTTATCTAATCGAATTTGCTTTTTAATACATATTCTAATCACAACGAATAAAAGTGCAATAGCATATGTATTCTCTCAGTATGAACGTAAGAAATGAACATACTTTACTCTAGTTTAAACACAGAAAATACATATTTACTCTAGTATGAACATAATACAACTGCTCTAGTATGAACGTAGAAAACTATCTAGATATAGAACTATAATAAAACTTATAATAAACATACTACGTATAAAAGGTATATAAACATAAACATGCTACTCTCGTACAAAAGTAGAATATATGATACTCTAGTATAAAAGTAGAATAAACATTTTTTATCTAGTATAAAGTAACTAAACCACTGCTATAGCATAAAAGTAAATAATCATGTTTCTCTAGTATAAAGTAGACTAAACACACTACTCTTGTATAAAAAGAACTAACACACTACTCTTGTATAAAAGTAGACTAAACACACTACTCTAGTATAAAAGTAGAATAAACATACTACTCTTGTATAAAAAAGTAGAATAAACATAACTCTTTGTATAAAAGTAGACTAAACATACTCTTGTATAAAAGTAGACTCTTACTCTTGTATAAAAGAAGAACTAAACACACTACTCTTGTATAAAAGTAGACTAAACATACTACTCTTGTATAAAATAGACTAAACATACTACTCCTTGTATAAAAAGTAGACGCTTGTATAAAAGTAGACTAAAACAACTACTTGATAAAAAGTAGACGTACTACTCGTATAAAAGTAGAATAAACATATTTAGATATACCCAGTAGTATTGATACCAAGTAGTAGTAAAATAAACATTGCTACTCCCGCATAAAAGTAGAATAAACCTACTCTAACACGAACATAGAAATCTACCACACTTACCAAAGGATGCTTGTCAAAAGTGGGCGGACATAAGGTCGGTTGAGTCGGTTTTCGGTAGACATATTGAGGGAGAACCAACCCTATGTTCAATGCAGCTGCCACGAGTAACACCTGGGGAGAGGAAGCAGGAAAGAATGAAAGAAAAAGTTTGGCATTAACGTAAAAAAACAAATAGATAGTATATATAAATATTATATATATATATATATATTATATATATATATATATATATTTATATATATATATATATATATATATTATATATATATGTATATATGTATATATATATATATATATATTATATATATATATATTATATGGGGGGGGGGTTGTGTGTGTGTGTGTGTGTGTGTGTGTGTGTGTGTGTGTGTGTGTGTGTGTGTGTGTGTGTGTGTGTGTGTGTGTGTGTGTGTGTGTGCGTGCGTGCGTGCGTGCGTGCGTGCGTGCGTGTGCGTGCTTGTGTGTGTATATGTGTGTGTTAGAGAGAGTGTCAGTGTGTGTGTATTTGTGTGTACGTGTGTGGGCGTGTATACATTTGCGCGTGTGTCTTTGCATGTGTTTACGGAACGTACATAAAACTCCAACTTCCCAAAGCCAACACACGCGATGTCATGTTAACTCTCCACTGCATGTCAAAACAGTAAACAAACAAGCGCACAAGGCCAAACATATTTGTCATCTCAACTTGCAAATGAACAAGTGAACAACACGTAAAAAAAAAAAACACTCAGACTAATACCGGAAAATAAAATCGATACAAATGTGAATTCTAATAAACTGGTTTTTGTTGATGACCCAAGCAATCCATCTGAAAGTTTACATATATCTAAATTCACGTTTATGTCAACAATAACTGACGGAAACAGATGGCAACGATGAGATATTGGTAACACTGATCTGTGGAAAACCCAGCTGGCTCTTGGAAAACCGCACACAAATTAAATATATTTTTTAAATATATATTTCACTGCACACATGCTGGTGTTCGTGACATTTTTATTGTGATTTATATCGTTGGTTCTGTATAAACTATTTCTGTTTTGAAAAAAGGTACAAGGTTAGATGAAATAACGGTGTGTGGGGAGCCTTGAATTATATTATCATTAATTATGTAATTACCATTATCATCTTCGCTATTACTATCATTATTACTATTATCATCACTAATATAATCTTCGTTATTATTACTACAACTACTATCATAATTATTATCATCATCATTCTCATCACTATAACTAGTATAATTACCATGATCATTATCATCATCACCACTATCATTATGATAATTCTTATCATGATCATTAATACTATTAGTAGTAGTTCTAGTAATAATAACAATAGTCGTATTATATGCCAAAACTATCACTGTTATCATTACTTCTGCATTGTCATTCCTATCACTAGTAATTAGCATTTATACTAATTAGAAATACTAATTAGCATCATCATCATTAGTAGCATCATTATAAAAACGATACCTTTACTACCATTAACTTACCGTCATTATCATCCTTATCATTCTCATTCTCATTCTTATCATCGTTATCACTACCATCATTAATTCTAGTATTTTTGGCATTAGTATAATTATTCACATCATCATCTTCATCATCATTTTCAACACACTCGCCATCACTAATCATCATTTCCCCGTCATGCTTCATTTATTTTTTTTTCTCGAATAACTGCAGCTGTTTAACTGCATTCTTTGCACGAGAGGAATGAGAAGTCATCTAATTGCCAAACCATCAGAGTTTAGTGTCTTTCCATGGTCGTCTAAGAACATCGGGTTTCTACAACTTAAATATATATATATATATATATATAATATATATATATATATATATATATATATATATATATATATATGTGTGTGTGTGTGTGTGTGTGTGTGTGTGTGTGTGTGTGTGTGTGTGTGTATGTGTTGTGTGTGTGTGTGTGTGTGTGTGTGTGTGTCTGTGTGAATAAATTATGTACTTATATATACGCGTGGTCTATGTTAGATACATAGTAATATACGGTTCAAATAAGCAACTTGTGTATGTTTTGTATTATATAGAGCAATGAACTTTCTTTTTAAACCAGTGACGGGGTTTTATACGTAAATATATACGTAAATTTTTACCGAAAACATACAGTAACATACAGTTCAACGAAACAAGTTATTGTGTTTGTTTTGTTTTTACTTAATATTCAGTAATGAGTCTTCTTTTTTCAAACCAGTGACTGGGTGTTATACGTAAATATAAGTGTAACCTTGGTCGGGGACAGACAGTAACATACCATTCAAACAAACAAGGTATTGTGGTGGTTTTGCGAGTACTATATATAGCAATGAGCTTTCTTCTTCAAAACCAGTGATAGGGTGTTGGGGCAAGATAATTTTGCAATTCCTTGGTCTTATTTTTCATCGGGTTTTCAAGGTCTCTGCAAGCACGGACAGTTGGATGGCGGGGGAGATGAGGAGGGGGCGTGGAGAGGGGGGGGGGGGTTATAGAGCCACATCATTGGAGTTTTATTCATATGTCCTTATTTGTGGAACAGCTGTTTTGTCGAAATTATGGGTGAGCATTGTTTTGATAGCATTCATATAAATGATATGTATATTGATACACATACACACGCACATATATATTCTTATATAGATACACAATTAGATAGCTAGATAGATAAAATAAATAGATAGATACATACTTAGATAGATACATCAATACATAGACAGATAGATAGATACGTACATAGATAGATAGATAGATAAATAGATAGGTAGGTTGTTATATGTATATGTACATGTGTGTGTCTTTGTATCTGTGTGTAAGTGCGTGCATTCCAGCCGTTTGTCCCCTTCCTTGTTCATAGTTGAGAACACAAGCGCTTCCCGTGATCGTCTGCACCGCCCATGGAGGAACCACGGACCCGTCTGATAGGATATCTGTCTTCTTTAACCGCATTTGTTCTCATGTTCCTAAAACACCTCGGGCAATTTTAACACCCCAAGGTAAGCAGGAATTTTGTTTGGTTATTTCTCTATCTTCGTTATCTCGCTTATCTGCATTGATACGTAGGTGTTAGTTTTGGTTATTGGTGGTGGTTGTTGAGAAGGAATACACTGTATGTTTTTTTTTTTTTTTTTTTATCCTTGTCTTAGAGAATTATTAAAGGAATTCGTTGTGTGGTATTGGCTTGTGTCCAGAGGAAGGCGTGAATTTTTATTTTTTTGTGACTTTTTTTTATTTTTTATTCATGGTAGGTTCAGGTTTTAACCACGGTGAGGTTATCTCTCATTTTCTATCTTTTTTCTATCTTTTGTCGTGTTTTATGTTTAACTAATGTTTAGTTTTATCTCGGTGATCAAAATACTGTCATTAGACACGAACCACATAAGGTGTGGAGTTGTAATAACGAAATTTAAATCATATATCTTTCTTTTTGAGACTATCAGTTCCCTGTCCTATCTTGTGACGTCACTCAATCTCATTCACATCGTGTAATATTATTCACTTTCATTCTTATTTTGTGACGTGACGTTATTCATTTTCATTCATATTGCTTGACAGTTTTCACTCTTATTCCCATCTTTCCGACGAACACTTTCCCTAAAGAGCTAAAAGAAATTAGATAAAAAAGAAGGGAAAGAAAAAGAGAGAAAGACAAATTCTTTTCCTAGTATGTTATGATACGGAGGTGATATCCCAAAGAGCTAAAAGAAAGTAGATAAAAAAGAAGAGAAAGAAAGAGAGAGAAACAGAATCTTTTGTGTGTTATGATGCGAAGAGCTAAAAGAAAGTAGATAAAAAAGAAGAGAAAGAAAGAGAGAAAGACAGAATCTTTTCCTAGTATGTTATGATGCGGTGATACCCTAAAGAACTAAAAGAAAGTAGATAAAAAAGAGAAAAAAGAGAGAAAAAACAGAATCTTTTGTATGTTACGATGCGAAGAGCTAAAAAAAGTAGATAAAAAAAGAAGAGAAAGAGAGAAAACAGAATCTTTGTATGTTATGATACGGTGATACCCAAAGAGCTAAAAGAAAGTAGATAAAAAAGAAGAGAAAGAAAGAGAGGAAAACAGAATCTTTTGTGTGTTATGATGCGGAGAGCTAAAAGAAAGTAGATAAAAAAGAAGAGAAAGAAAGAGAGAGAAAGGAATCTTTTAGTGTGTTATGATGCGAAGAGCTAAAAGAAAGTAGATAATAAAGAAGAGAAAGAAAGAGAGAGAAACAGAATCTTTTCCTAGTGTGTTATGATACGGTGATACCCCAAAGAGCTAAAAGAAAGTAGATAAAGCAGAAAAGAAAGAAAGAGAGAGAAACAGAATCTTTTCCTAGTATGTTATGATGCAGAGGTGATACCTAAAAGAACTAAAAGAAAGTAGATAAAAAGGAAAGAGAAAGAAAGAGAGAGAAACATAATCTTTTCCTAGTGTGTTATGATGCGAAGAGCTAAAAGAAAGTAGATAATAAAGAAGAGAAAGAAAGAGAGAAAAACAGAATCTTTTCCAAGTGTGTTATGATACGGTGATACCCAAAGAGCTAAAAGAAAGTAGATAAAGCAGAAAGAAAGAAAGAGAGAAAAAAGAAATCTTTTGTATGTTACGATGCGGAGAGCTAAAAGAAAATAGACAAAAAAGAAGAGAAAGAAAGAGAGAAAAACAGAATCTTTTGTATGTTATGATGCGAAGAGCTAAAAGAAAGTAGATAAAAAAGAAGAGAAAGAAAGAGAGAGAAACAGAATCTTTTCCTAGTGTGTTATGATGCGAAGAGCTAAAAGAAAGTAGATAAAACAGAAAAGAAAGAAAGAGAGAAAAACAGAATCTTTTGTGTGTTATGATGCGGAGAGCTAAAAGAAAGTAGATAAGACAGAAGAGAAAGAAAAGAAGAGAAACGGAATCTTTTCCTAGTGTGTTATGATGCAGAGGTGAAAAAGAACTAGAAGAAAGTAGATAAAAAAGAAGAGAAAGAAAGAGAGAGAAACAGAATCTTTTGTATGTTATGATGCGAAGAGCTAAAAGAAAGATAATAAAGAAGAGAAAAAAGAGAGAAAAAGAAATCTTTTGTGTGTTATGATGCGAAGAGCTAAAAGCTGTGTTATGACGCGGAGGTTTTGCGCCGCGCTACCAAATAAGGCAACAGCTGTTCCTTCCACCTCTGACTTGGGGGCAGGAGGATGAGAAACAACAGGGAGTGGGAAAGCCAAAGGGGTCTTTACTTACGTCATTTGCGACATGGTGAAGGTGTCAGCGCTGGAAGTCTTTTGTAAGTAATAATTCTTCCGTAAGTATAATTTCTTTTGTAATTATTATTTTTTTTTTTTTTGTAAAGATTTTTTTTTTTTTTTTTTTTTTTTTTTTTTTTTTTTTTTTTTTTTACATACCGAGGTAAACAGATGCGGTTGTTATTTAGAGATTGAAATATGCGTTGGTGTTATGTATACATGTGTGGATGTGTAGGTGTATAGACTTGTATTTTCTACTGTAGGTAATGTTTTTCCCAATATGGATGTTTTTCTTTGTAACTTTTTTTTATTGCTCAGAAATATTATACGTCGAACTTTCTTTTTTTTACGATTTTCAAAAGTGAATTAATTTGCCGTCGAACCTGAATCTAAATCTAGTCTCGGAATGAAACTATGTGGCAAAAAATCTGAAGAAAATTAATATCTGTTAATCCCTTTTAATAATCAAAACATGCATAAGAGACAGTTATACACACACATAGTTAAACACACTTACACACACACACACACACACACACACACACACACACACACACACACACACACACACACACACACACACACACACACACACACACACACACACACACACAGCAACACACACACACACACACACACACACACACACACACACACACACACACACACACACACACACACACACACACACACACACACACACACACACACACACACACACACACACACACACACACACACACACACACACACACACACACACACACACACATACACACACACACACACACACACCACACACACACACACACACACACACACACACACACATACACATATAGATAGATAGATATAAATATACACATCCTAATCTAACGAACACATTTTCTTTAGTTCACGTATACACACAAGCCTATACATACATATACACACGGCACACACACACACATGATACAATTAATCTAACGAACACATTTTCTTTAGTTACGTATACACACAAGCCTATACATACATACAAGCCTTTAGTCAACATGAACTTGAGTGATAATCTACGTGTTTTTTTAACATTAGATGATTCCGGAACTCAAACATATGTACCGCAGAACAGTTCTCACGTATTAGAATGTACCGCAGAACACTGTCAGTTCTCACGTATTAGAATAGGTGTATAAATGTCTAGAATCAAAATGGGTATTTAACTCCAGAAATTCTATCATTTCGTTAATTGTTCGGCGAATGTCTTATAATGTAACGTTCGATATAACACTGATTAGTGTGAGGATATTAATACTTATTGTTATTTGTAAGATAAGATAATTATAATTATATGATTATATTGTATATTGTATGATAATTATATTGTATGTATTAGCGTTGGTGATGGTATTGGTACCATTGTTATAATTATCATTAATGTCTATATCATATTTACTACCATTGCCATACTCATTACTGTAATTAACATCATTATCTAATATCAATGTAATTATTCTATTTATATCATCGTCATTCTTATCATCATCATTATTAAATATATAACACAATCTTCCTCAGCAATTTTCTACCATCAGTGTTATCATAATTAATACTATTATTATTACCTTTATCATTGTTGACTTTATCATCACTACTACAACTATTATAGTTTTTTTGTGTGTATTTAAAGAGAGAGAGAGAGAAGAGAGAGAGAGAGAGAGAGAGAGAGAGAGAGAGAGAGAGAGAGAAAGAGAGAGAGAGAGAGAGAGAGAGAGAGAGAGAGAGAGAAGAGAGAGAGAGAGAGAGAGAGAGAAGAGAGAGAGAGAGAGAGAGAGAGAGAGAGAGAAAGAGAAAGAGAGAGAGAGAGATATAGAGGGGGGCGGAGAGAGAGAGAGCGAGGGACAGAGAGAAAAAAAAAGAAGAAAAAGAGAAAGAGAAGGGATGAAAGAAAGAGAAAAGGAGAATGTGGGAAAGAAAGAAACATGAAAGAGAGAGAAGGAAAGAAATTGATCTTGTTTTCATGGTCGTTTTTTATCATTCTTTTTGTGTCATTGGTAATCATTGCTTTTATCACTGTCACTGCAAGTATCCCTGTCATTATCCTTATATTTATTATTTCCATACTTATAGCATAGTTATGATTATCCTTACCGTGATTACACTAAGCCATTATAATCAAAATCATTTGTAATTATAATATTCATCACTGTCGGTTATAATTATGTGGTCGAAAAAAATGAATTCCTGAGCACCGTTTCCATTATTATTATTAGTGTAATTGTACTTTTGGTTATTGGTAGGAACTTAAAGTACTATCATAATGATCACTCATCTCGTGAATACATGAGATGTTATTATGAACAGTATTCATGTTGACAAATGTAGCAAAGGTATGAATGAGAACGAATATCTTCACAATACAAGAGATGTATTTGACCGGTTTCGAATATATCATGTATTTCTGATGGAGATATAATCGAAACCGGTTAAATACATCTCTTGTATTGTGTACATATTCATTTTCATTCATACCTTTTCTACAAATGATATTATACCCATAATCAATTGTAATTATAAAAATCAGCTGTTTATGGTCGAAAAATGCATTTTCTGTGACCTTCTGAGTGCCGTTTTCTATGATCTGTTGACACGGGAATCGTTTTCTAATGCTCTAACTAAGGTACCTTCAAGCCAATATTATGACCAGAAAGTTGTTTTTTCTAGATATTGACAACCTGTTTAGGCGAAGATGGCTTGGGTTATTATTCTTAACTGCAACATCGTTACCATTATAGTTATCATAAGTAAAGTAAGTATTTCTGGTAAATAAATTCGTTTTTCTCGATGAAACAACATCGTCTTGCCAGAAAATTCATGATTCGTGGAATGTATGTATATATATATATATATATATATATATATATATATATATATATATATATTATATATATATATATAATTATATATATATATATCATAATATATATGTATTGTGTGTGTGTGTGTGTGTGTGTGTGTGTGTGTGTGTGTGGTGTGTGTGTGTGTGTGTGTAAACTCACTTCTTTTAAACTCAATATTCGACACTCTGAAACCGAAAATATTCATTACTACAAATTCCACTTATTGATAAAAAATCCTACAACAACCGACTTCCGAATTCCATAGATTTTATATAGCGAAATATTTCATAATTATATTTAAAGGTATGGATGCCAGCGTCTGACTGGCTGCTAACCTGAAATTTCGTTCATGAAAGCAGATCACGCTATATTTACTCACGGACGCGTATATCCAGGCAGAAAAGAGAGATGAAGAAGAAGAGAGAAAGAAAAATGCGGAGATGGACAGACAGTTAAAGACAGATTAAGAGAGAGAGAGAGAGAGAGAGAGAGAGAGAGAGAGAGAGAGAGAGAAGAGAAAGGGAGAGAAAGAGAGATAGAAAGAGAGAAGAAGGAGGAGAGAGAAAGAGAGAGAGAGGGGAGAGAGAGAGAGACAGAGAGACAGAGAGAGGAGGGGGGAAGGAGAGAGAGAGGAAGGAGAAAAAAAAAACAGTCGTAAAACGAATTTTAAAACGTAATCACGCCAAGAGAAACAAGGAAGGAAAGAATGGGAAGCCAACAAGTAAAAAAGAAACATCTTTGACAAGTTTCGATTCTCGATGAAAAAAAATCATATATTTTTTTCCGATATATTTTGCCAAATCACCGCCCAACGTCACTGATCATCACTATCGTCAACAGTATCCTTAGTCAGCATTTATGATGACTTTGAGAAATCTTTTGAATGGAAAACATACAATAATTATAAGGAAATAATGACAGAAATAAGAGAATAAGATAAAAATAATAATAAAAAAATATAAAAAGAAATAATGACACATACAAGTAAATAAAATGTAAAACAAGAAAAAAACAACATTAGCAAGTTCGTAATCCCGATAAATCACCCAAAACACAAACGTTTCCCGCCTCCCAAGACCGGTTTTCGTCGACCTTGAACGCGCACTGCTGTCGAAGAGGCAGCGGGGTTATCACCTTTCTACTTGTTTTCTCTCTCCTTTTTCTTCTCCTTTTTATTCTATTTCTAGATCTCGAGACCCATAATTACGGAGAGAAAATACAAGGGTGGTTATATGGCTTGTATGTAATGTCTAGTATCTTTTTTGTTCATTGTTTTTGTTCAGTCAAGTTCATTCGTCCGTTATCGAGGTGAATGGCAAGGTCTTCCTAATGGAACTTTGTAAATTGATATGGAGAGTGACATTCTTTTTCTTCTTTTTTCTTAAACCGGAAGTGGATTGGCGGTTTGATAAAGGGATTTAAACTTTATAGAAGGTTAAACGGGTGTTTTATGGAAGACTAATTCCCCCTCATTTCCTTTGGCAGGTAAATGGTGCTCGAATGAGTATCAGCTATTGTGTTCACTGAGACGATAAAGACTGTGAGGTGGATTTTTTGTTCATAAATACCCTCCTGTCAGTGTTTTTTATTGTGCTTGAACACACACGCGTATGCACACGAGGACGCACACACATGCACAGTCATATATATACATACACATATGCACATGTGTGAGTGTGTGAGTGTGTGTGTGTGTGTGCGTGTGTTGTGTGTGTTTTGTATACAAATAAACACGCAACACAAACATACACAACACAAAGAACTCTCTCTCTGCTCTCTCTCTATCTCTCTCTCTCTCTCTCTCTCTCTCTCTCTCTCTCTCTTCTCTCTCTTCTCTCTCTTCTCTCTCTCTCTCTCATCTATCTCTCTCTCTCTCTCTCCTCTCTCTCTCCTCTCTCTCTCTCTCTCCCCCCTCTCTCAATCCCCATCTCTGGCTCTCTCTCTCTCTCTCTCATCTCATCACTCTCTCATTCTCCCTTCTCTATCTCTTTTCTCTTTCTCATTTTTCTATCTCTTTTCCCACACCATCTCACTCACCCTCTCTAAACACCACAATTCTTTTCTCTTTCTTCTTCTTTTTCCCCCCTCTTTTTTATCTCTTTCCTCTCTCATTCTCTTTCTCTCTTCTATTACTCTAAAAACAACATAATCAAAAAAAAAATCAAATCAACTCATAAAAAACCAAAAACCCATCTAACAAACTCATACTTCAATACTCTCGACTCCCTCATACTTAACAATCAAACAAAAAAAAGATCACAACAGACAAAGCATGCATAAAGATCTACTCAGATCATCTCATCACAAGTCATAGATAATCTTCTCACCCTATCCTGACATTCTCTCTCCACTCACGCATCTCTCTTCATCAAATACTCCTCAAAAAAAATCTCATACGACTTTGCTAATAAACTCTCTTATCTTCTCTCTCTCTCACTCTAACAATCACTGCACTCTCAGTCAACTCATCCAGCTCAATCCCATCATCTACAATCTCATCCAATCATAAAATACTCCTCTCGCACATCTAAAAAAAGACTCATCCTCAAATATCTCCAACTCTCTCTCACTTCATCCTCCTCTCCCATCAAAAAATAATATCTCTCTCCTCTCATTCTCGACATCTCCACGTCCACCCTCATCATCCTCTCCAATCAGTCTTTCTATCTTTCTGATCTCTCTCTCTCATCTCTCCGGTCTTTCCCAGACTCTCTCTCTCAAACAACGACACTCTAACATCAACAATCATCCCATCTCTTCCTACATCCTCATCACTACAACACAAGAATCCTCCTTCTCTCTCTCTCTCATCCTCTCTCCATCCAAATCCCTCACTCTCATCTCCACTCATCATCTCTCCCAAATCTACTCTCTCTCTCTCAATCTCCACAACTCGTCCAACAAAATTATCTCACCTCCTCACCATACACAATCCTCACCATACCCACATCCAACACTTCCACCTACAATTCATCCCATTCAAACGAACATCCATCTCTCTTCATCATCAACTCTACTCTCAATCAAACCTCTCATCGCAACAAACAAATCCCTCTGTCTAAATCAATAAAAATCCAAACTCAAAATCAATCAAAAAAAACAAAAACTCACTCAAAAACCAATAGGTAAAATACTCAAAAAATCAAAAGAAAAAAATCATCATACATCAAAGCTCAATCATTAACCCACATCCTCTATCAAAACAAAAAGAAAAAAAAATCCCATCGCATTACTCGATCAAAAAAATCTCCAAATCTCTCTCTCATCTCTTCCTTCTCCAACTCCTCTCCCCTCTACCTCTCCTCATCCTAACTCCACTCTCATCTCTCTCCCTCTCACAAACCCTCTCACCTCTCCTACTCCCTCTCATCAGATCCCTCTTCAATCCCTCTCTCTCCTCTCCCTCTCTCTCCTCTCTCCTCCCTCTACGAACACTTACTCGCTCTCATCACACCTCCTACTCCCTACATCACCTCTCTAATCCCCAATCTCGATAAAAACTCAAAAAAAACTCCTTCAGAAACTCTCTCACGGTCCTCACCTGAACACCATCTCTTCCTCTCCCTCCCTCATCATCAATCAACATACTAACCACTCCCTCTACTCCGATCACTCTCCCCTCACCTCTCTTCAAGCGAGACACAAAAATAATAAAATCCCCCTGTCAAAAAAAATATAACACACTAACCAATACTCCTCTCCCTACCATCTCTCTCCCCTCTCCATCCTCTCTCTCCCTCTACTCCCTACCTCAAGTCGTCTCTACAAACCTCCCCTCCCTACGTCTCTATCCCACTCTCCTCCCTCTCTCTCCCCATAGCTCACTCCCTCTCTCTCCCCTCTCCCCTCTCCCTCTCAACGCTCCTCCCCTGCTCCCTCTCCTTCTCAGAAACCACCGAACAAGACAGACGGAAGTTAAAGAACAGATAACATAAATACGCAAGAAAAAAAATATCAAATACCTTGAAACGTCGGGAAAAAAGAAAAAGAGCACGACGAAGAAAAGACTAGACAGATAAAAGGTCAATAAGAGAGGTTAAAAGGAATGATAAAAACATACAGAATGGGATATCCTATCACCTTTTTCTTTAAACTTCCATATAAAGTATAAAAATTACTCACGGAAGCGATAATAATGTTCCAAGACTATAGACAGGAAGAGATGAAAGAGAGGAGTTGAAAGAGAGAACAGGAAAGTACGAGGAGAGAAGACAGAGACAGGTGGACAGACCAGGAAAAGAAACTGAAAAGAATTAAGAGAAGCCAAGAAGCGAAGAAGAGAGAGAGAGAAAAGGGGGAGGAAAAGAGGGAGGAGAGAAAAGGGAAGGGAGAAGGGAGGAGGGGAAAGGAGAGAGAAACAGAGAGATTAAGGTGAGAGAGCGAGAGAGAGAGAGAAAGGGCAAGAGAGAGGAGGAGGGAGAGCGAGAAGAGAGGGGGAGGGGGGGGAAAGGAAGGAAAAAAGAAGAGAGAGGAGGGAGACGGAGAAAGAGAGAGGGGGGGGAAAGGGAGAGTGAGAGAGAGAGAAGGAGAAGGGAAAAGAGAGAGAGGGGTAGGGAGAGAAGAGAGAAAGGGGGGAGGAAGGAAAAAAGAGAAGAAAGAGAGAAAAGAGAGAGAGAGCAGGAAGGTAAAGAGGGAGAGTGGGAGAGAGAAGCGAGAAAGAAAGAGGAAAGGGAAGGGAGAGCGCAAGTAGGAGAGACAGGAAGTGAGGGAAGGGAAAAAAAGAGAGGGGGAGGAGAGCGAGGGAAAAAAGAGAGAGCGAAACAAAAGAGAAGGGAAGAAAGAAAAGAAAAAGAAAATGTGGGAAAAGAGAAGAGAAGGAAAAAAGAAAAAAAAGAAACACACACAACAAAACCACACACACACACACATAATAACAATACAAGAAACACACACAAAACACAAACAACATACAAAACACACCACAAAACACAAAACATAAAAAAATAAAAAGTAGAACGCACACAACCAAGAAGAAAAAAAAACACCCCACACCAAACACAATACAACACACAACACGAAGCCACAAACATACACACCCAGAAAAATAAAACAATATAAGGATCAGAAATAGAAGACACAACCAAAATAAACACTCATACACAACACAAACAACAACCACAAAACCCATAA
>NW_020869975.1:69207-71707 GCF_003789085.1 Penaeus vannamei
ATAATATTCTTTTCCTTTTTTTTTAATTAGGGCGTGGTTGCTTCAGAGGCATAAAAGGAACGTATTCATATATGCCTCTAAACTAAGACACGCGGTGAAAGTTCAGTAGATTAACCGACCGCCAAAGATGTAAACAAATGACGAACACATACCGCCGGTTTGTTCGAGTTGTGCGAGGACCCGACCCAAATAATATTCGTAAACTTGACACGCATAAATAGAGAAACAAATGCATATTCATCAGGCTAGACATGCATATCAACCCGGCAAATAGACAAATGTACATCTATCAGAAATATAGACAGATATGCCTTTATTTCTGCGTCTGTATTGATGAAAATTCTTTGGGTCGGCACAATTCTAACAAACCGGCCGACAAACACGGATCCAAACAAAACACAACACACCACACAAACTTAAACACACTCGCACACCAGTCGAAAAAAAACAAGTAAAAAGGACACACTAAAATTGGGCTTTTCATAACCAAACATGGAGGCCCGAACTAACCGCCCAAGGCCGATGGAAACCGAAAGTCTATTGGTAAAACGATAACCCAGAACAGGGCGAAAAAGTGGACAAACGTGAAAATGAAGAGAGAGAGAGAGAGAGACAAAAAGACCGGTGCGAAAAAGTGGACACACGTGAAAATGAAGAGAGAGAGAGAGAGAGACAAAAAAAAAAAGAAGAAACGAAACTGGTTTGGCGAGAGAGTGAATCACCTGACTGTTTTTTGGGAGAATTTGCCGGATTAAAACCCTGTCAGAACGCTTTGGTCATTGCACTGAATACACTTTAAGAAAGAATACAAGTTTCTTTTCGTAATTTGGGAGTTTTCTTTATATTAGTGATATTTATGGTATTCATACAATGATATTTTTTCTTTTCAGTTTACATATCTTTCATTTATATTGATTTAAAACTTTATGTAATGTGTATTGCGATCCTTGGGTAGAAAAAGGACGTTAGCATTATATAACGGTGATTCTTTTAGCATTTAGAAGCCTTGATTTTTGTCGAAAAAGAATGTTATGCGCACACAATTCTGAGTTTTATTATTCCGTTATACCAAATCCGGTTTAATCTGAAATATATATAAGATGGTAGATAATCTGGGGAATGTTTACTCAACCAATTTCACAAAAAAATTTAAAAGTGTTAAAAAAAGGAATAAATAATTACATGTTCACATGCAGATACATACATACATACACACATAAATATATACATCTATATATATAATCATATATATATATATATATATATATATATATATATATATATATATACATTATATATATATGTATATTATATATATATATACTGTGTGTATGTGTGTGTGTGTGTGTGTGTGTTTGCGTGCAAGTATCACACACACACACACATACATATATACATATATATATATATATATATATATATATATATATATATATATATATATATATATATATATATATATATATATATATATATATATATATATATATATATAATATATATATATATATATATATATATACACATATGCATGTATGTATATGTGTGTATATATGTATTATATATATATATATATATATATATATATATATATATATATATATGGATGTATGTATATTGTGTATATGTGTGTGTGTGTGTGTGTGTGTGCGTGTGTGTGTGTGTTGTGTGTCTATGCATATATATGTGCATATGCATAAATACATATATATATATGCGTGTGTCTGTGTGTGTTCTCTTTTCATAAACATAACAATTAGCAAATCCACCTCATTTATCAGTTTCAAAGACGGGAACCTGGGTCATAGTTTCACAACATCGAACATATATATATTTTTTTTTCTATAATATTCGACTTAGCGAAGAGTAAGACCTACTTTGAGGAGGGGGGGAGGGGGGAGTCACCCTAATATCGATAATGACCATAATCTAATTACGATTACGGGAGATCATATAAATGCTGAATTAAATGACCGAAATAAATGTATCTCAATGTTTATCTTTCTCTCTCTCTCTCTCTCTCTCTTTCAACGTGTACGAATTGAGGGGGGAAATTTATCGCTCTCTTACGTGTATCATTAATGTTTCATCAATCTTCATAATGGAACTTGGATGTATGTTCAGCGTGATGTTCAAGTTACGTGAAAATACCATTTTTCTTTCTGTTACAATATTACAAAAGGTAATTCTTAACATTTTCCATTCTTCTTTGGGTGACCTTCCCATCCGATTTTTTTTCTTTCTTTCTTTTTTTTCTTGAACACATTTTCCTTCCTCTTGTTAAAAGTTCGATGACGACTGTGATAGAGACAAAAGGAAATAAAAATACGAAACGAATGAATGACCCTTCAGATGACCTTGTCCTATGCTCGCCTTTTTCTTTCTTTCATTCTTTCCTTTATTTCTTTCAAAGCGATTGAATTCCACTTTCAATCGTGTGAATGGAAGATGACTTGTGAGAAATGGCGCCCTCGTTGTCCTAATTATGGCACAGGTGGGC
>NW_020869975.1:76707-79207 GCF_003789085.1 Penaeus vannamei
CCTCCTCTTCCCTAGCTCCCTTCCCCTCCTCTTCCCTAGTCCCTCCTTCCCCCTCTTGCCCTCCTCCCCCCTCCCTCCCTTCCCCCTCCTCCTCCCTCCTCCTCCCTCTTCCTTCCTTCCCTTATATCGTCTCTTGCCCTCCTTGTCATCACTCTCTTTCTCCCTCATTTTCCCCCCTTCTTCCCCTATCCCCCATCTATCTCGTCTCTTCTTTTCTTCTCCCTTCCCTTCCCCAAATCTAATCTGTCCATCCAATCTCTTTCCCCCTCCCCTCCCTCCCCCTTCTTCCACTATCCTCCTCCCACCCCTTGCAAATCATCCCCTCCCCCTCCCCCCTTCCCTACCCTGCTTCCCGCCTTCCTTGCACCCTTTGTCCTCTGCCACACCTGAGCATGACTCTCGTTATTTAATTAACTCTTACACTCTCCACCTGCCGTTCTGTTTACCTGTCTATCAGTCTTTCCAGTTACCTGTCTATTCACTGACTTCCAAATAAGAATATGGCGTCATGTTATCATCGGAAATGGAAAAAAAAACTATTTTGGTGATGAATATATGTCTAATTACGTATGGTTCATGGGACTGGATAACCGCAGCACGAATATCAAGAGGATAAAATGATGAATGATGGTGTTGGTGTGTGTGTGTGTGTGTGTGTGTGTGTGTGTGTGTGTGTGTTGTGTGTGTGTGTGTGTGTGTGTAGAGAGAGAGAGAGAGAAGAGAGAGAGAGAGAGAGGAGAGAGAGGTGTGTGTGTGTGTGTGTGTGTGTGTGTGTGTGGTGTGTGTGTGTGTGAGAGTGAGTGTGTGAACAGACTGTAGAGTTTGGTCTGGCGTTCCCCGCAAAAATTATTTAATCAAATTCTTTTCGCGCAAATGTTTCTCGGGTAACTTTCCGCGCAAAAATTCTTTCCTTTCCTCGCACTTGTTATCATCCCCCGCAGATCCATCCGCGCAAAATGTAGACAAAATTTCTGCGCACGAAAAATGTAATATTCCCGCGCGCAAGAAAAATACTCTACAGTCTGGTGTGTGAGTTGTGTGATGAGTGGTGAGTGAGTGAGTGAGTGAGTGAGTGAGTGAGTGAGTGAGTGTGTGTGTGTGTGTGTGTGTGTGTGTGTGTGTTGTGTGTGTCGTGTGTGTGTGTGTGTGTGTGTGTGTGTGGGTGGTGGTGGTGTGTGTTGGCGTGCGTTGCGTGCGTGGTGCGGTGCGTGTGCGGCGGCGTGCGTGCGTGTGCCTGCCTGCTGCCTGTGGCCTGCGTGCCTGCGTGCGTGCGTATTTATGAATCTGTGAATTTAAAACCCTGCAAGCACTTTCCTATCTACGTTAGTATGCACAGGTGTATTCAAACGTATTTTGAACCAGCAATACGTTTTCTATGAACTGTAATTAATGTATAGAGTTACCACCTGTAGGCCCCACAGCGAAGAAAAAACCGAACACGATAAACAAACACATAAAGAGATGTATTTAACTGGAAATACCTTTGCCCGTTCACCTTGAGCATATAGTATATACTATTTCTACGTTTGTTTACATCACCCTCTAGTAACCTATTTAGAAACCTATTGTAAAACAGCATCTCAAAATCCGAACCATTCCCACTTTATCTTCATTTAGACAAATGCGAATACTAAAATCGTCGTTGTAGTAAGTGAAGGTGAAGATGACAATGAATGTATATCGTTAAAAAAAGAATAATGATAAAAAAAAGCTGCTCCAGATATCGTCTACGCGACCTTGAAGTAAGAGCTTGCCTGGCGCGCCGTCCGCGACCAGCTGACCCAGACTTCTAAAAGATGAATGCATTTTTTCTCAGTTTTTTCCTATTTTGTTCTTTTTCCGATTTTTTTCTCTTTCTTTTTGTGGATAGGAATTTGCTTATTGCTGGTGATGTTGTGTTAGATTTGTAGTTTATTATTATCGTATGATTATTATTATAATCATTGTCATTAGTATTAATATTATTGATATTATTGTTAATACAATTACTATTATCATTAGTACTACTACTACTACTGCTATCATTATCATTATTTTTATTAGTATTATCATTATCCATTATTATTATCATTATCATTTATCATATTATTAATTATAATTGTTATGATTATAATGATTATAATCACAATCATAATGATATTATATTATATATTATTGTTATATCATTAATTATTACTATTATCATTATCATTAGTCGTACTTGTGTTGCATCATCATTATGATATCATTTTATTACAATCATTATTATTATTGTCATAATTATCATTGTTGTTATTATCCTTATCATTCTTTTTATCATTATTGTTATTATTATTAACATTGCCGTTTTTATTATCAACCCTATTATTATTGTTTTTACTGCTATTTATTATCATTATCATTACAATTATAATTATCATTATTATTGTCATCATTATCATTATTTTTTTTCTTCACCCACACCGCATATCTTTTTTTTTTTTTTTTTTTTCGTCTGACCTTCTTCCTTTTGTTAATGAGG
>NW_020869975.1:91707-93103 GCF_003789085.1 Penaeus vannamei
GCCTCCTGCTCTCTTGGAAAAGGCCACTGAATCAAAACCAACTTTATTCTGCCAAGTTAGAACATGGTACTTTGAGGTCAATTCATTGTGTTGCCAAAAATATATATTAGGAGGAGGTTTGGTAGATTTTGGTGGAGTGCTTGGGCATGGACATCACAGCAGTTTCAGGACTCATTGACAATTGTGTATTTTTTTGCAGGTTTGTTTTCCTTCTTTTCTTTTTTGTCATTAGAGTAGATAATATTTGTTAATTAGTGAAAATTGGAGTCTTATGTGTTCAATAATGTTGTCAGTGTCTGTAGAGGATGAGTTTTCAAGATGCCCAGCTTTCTATCATTAGCTTTGTAACAGAGTTATCAGCATTCTTTCAGAAGCAAAACTCCAGCACCAATAATCAACCAAGTTGGGCTTGTTGACGTACCAGTCATTAATTGCCAGGTATATATTCATATAAGGACTGCACCAAGATAGGCAAAATCTAAGGACACTGTCTTTAAGAAAGGAAAAGCTGCACAAAAGTACCACACAGAGACTAGATCCACAGTGATTAGACTAGAGTTTGGGTCAGAGTTCCTGGCTAGGAAACTACAGCAATCAGGTGGGAGTCCAAGGGAAAAGGTCGCTTTAAGAAGGTTTTTCAGTTCATACGGAAACGTTTGTGGACTTCCTGGAGTGCCCTAAAGATTGTTAGCTGGAGTAATAGGGACATGGTCTCAGAGGGGTGTGGTCACATAGTAAACAATTTCCTATTGCCAAATAAGGAATTATTCCAAGCTTTATTTTGCCAGAATAGACATGAGGCTATCACAATAACTTTACAGTGTGCAACTGTCATTTTTGCCCTTCAGAATGTACACCATCAATCATAGATAACAGCAAGTTACAGTGGATTAGGATAAAAAGCTTATATAATGAGAAAGGAGTCCCCTTTGAAAGCCATTGCAAATGTTTATCTGATAAACATATACCTCCATATGTATATATACAGGATATAAGAGTATACTTAAATTCATACCAATTCTAAGGTTCGATTTTAAAGATTTTATTAACTGCTTTATAGATTGCCATGATAGATGTGTCGGGTATATGTTTCTAGATGTATACTTACACTCATAAGAATTCTAAAGACGGCTTTTAAAGCTTATATTGAATCTTTTATACTGTGACATGGTTTATTCTCCCTTAAGATATTACACATCATAGTCTTTGATATGTTTTCTTATATTTGTTTAATTACCAAGATATACAACTTGTTACAGACTCAGAGATGGATCAGGAACGAGCTTGGATAAGAGGACGCTTGGCTTGGAGTAATGAGAGCTTGGCTACTCCATTGAGAGAAGGGGTCAGCCAGCCCCAGAGGCGAATGCACCACTCTGGCCTCCTTCTCTCAAGT